>JALPVH010000233.1:0-89797 GCA_023242295.1 Diaporthe ilicicola
GCTATAATATTAAGCTATACCTATTTATATTAATGCTTTTAATAAGCTATTAGCTTATTAAGGTTAAAGCTATTATAAGCTATAAGTAACCTAATTTAACGCTATTAAGCATTATTAGTATATAAAAGTGCTATTACTATATAACTTAAGTATAAATATAAGTTGCTCGAAATAAGCGATATTAAGAAGCCGCTAAAGCTAAGAATAATACCTTACCTTTAAGTTTAAAGAAGTTCTTTCTTTAATTAAATAAAATATAGAATATAGCTATAATAAGCTATAAAATAAAATAAAACGTTATATTTTAAAGATGCTTAAAAAGAATAAAGGGGAAATAATATTTTTTATTATAAAATAGGGGCGGAGATATTTATTTAAGCTATTAATACTTTAAGGGGTTATAATATATATTATTAACCCTTAAAATATTTCTCTTTTAGCAGTAAAGCTATAAATAAATTAAGCTGCTAAAGAAAAAGATTATTTAAGTTAAATTAAAAAATATATAAATAAATAATTATACCTAAAAGTATTATAATCTATTATACGCCTAAAAGTAACCTTCCCTATAATAAGGCTATAAATAAGTTAAATTATTTAAAAACCCGGTTAATTAGGTTAAGCTAATTATAGCGTAATTATAAGATTATACTTAATATCCCTAAAATCTATTATATATATTTTCTAAATCTTTCTTTATATCTATTATTTTAAATCCTTTATTAATTAATTCTCGCTTATTAGCTAGCCTTAATATTATACTTCCGGGCTTATTTAATATCTTATTCTTTATATTCTTTAACCTTTTTAAATATAAATCTTTTTTATATAGGGTTATAAGTAAATTAGCAATACCTATCTATATTATTATAAGCCTATAAACTAATATAAAGTAAGGTTAAAGGCGGTAATATTAAAATAAGGTATATAGCCCTTTATAAATAATTTATTAAATTCTATTTATAGTTTATTATATATTTAATAGATATTAAATATTTTTATAATAGCTTAAATAGTTTACCTAATAGCTATATAAGCTAAATAGCTAAATTAGCTTATAATAAAAATAGCGTTCCTTATACCTATATAATAGATAATAATTAAAATTATACTTAAAATAATAATTACTTTATTAATTATATAGGTAAAGTATTAAAAGAATTCTTTATTTCTTATAATAAATATCTTATAAATAATAATTAAAATAATATTCCGGATAAAGTATTTCTTTTAATAAAAGGGTAATATAATAACTATTATAAAAGCCTAATAATATTATTTTTTTAATAATATTATTATATTTAAAGAGATTAACTATACTTTATTATAACCTTTATCTTTAGCTTTAAGTATTAAAAGCATTATCGCTTAATATAGTCCCTTAAGATAATATATAGTTTATTAATATATAGGCTATATATTAAGCTAAGGGATTATTTTTAGCTTAAATATCTTATATAATCTATTTTTAAATTTTAATATTAGTTTTAATTATATTAAATAGGGTATTTTTATTAAAATTACTTAAAGCTATAAGATTTTAAATTTTTTTAGTTTATATAATTATAAATAATTCTTTAAATTAATTAATAAATTATAATATACTTTTTACTTTACTTAACTTTTTTAATAAAAGAATAGAAATAGATATCCGGCTAATTATAAAGATATATAATATTTAAAATATATTAATTATTAAAAGTAATTTAGCTTATTCTATTTATAATTATTTAATTTTAATTAATATTATTAAAAGCGATATTTTATTATTAAATAGAAAGCCGGTATTTAACTTATAAAAAAAAAGGTATATTAAGTTTAAATATAACTTTTAATCCTTAAATAATACTTATAGTTTTAATAGCTATTATAAGTAATTAAGTAAATAGCTTAATTTAAAAAAGTATATATAAATATATCTATTAAGTATATTATTATATAAATTAATTAAATTTTATTTTAAAAACTAATAATATATTACTTTTATTTAATTTATTAATCTTAATTTATATAATATTGCTTTATTTTATTTAAGCGATTTTAAAATATATATTCGGAAATTTTTAATTATAAATAGCCTATTAAACTTATTCCTTATTAATTTCTAAATAACTTAAACTTATTTAATATATTTAATAAGGTATATATATTTTATTTTTATAATAAGATATATAATCTTTAAGCTTATAGCTTTAATTATAATAATTAAGGTAATTAATTTAATTAATTAAAAATTAATATATTATAGCTTTTTATATTTAAGATTAAATTAAATAAATAAGTATTATTATAAGTTAATATCCTTAATTATAAAAAATTAATATCGCTTATTAATAAAGTTTTAATTATTTATATAGAATAATTATAGCACCTTTTTTTATAAATACTTAATCTTTTTTTAAAAAATCTATACTATTTTATAGAAATATTAAATATAATAATATATTTCTATAAGGATAAGGTAAAATAGAAAATATTTCTTTATATATAAATACCCCTTAAGATTATAAATATATAAGGGGAATTAATATCCTTTTAAGTAAAATAATAGGTTATTATAATAAATTCTTTATATTAAGCTTAAAAAGTTAATTTTAATAATATTTTAAGCCTTTCCTATTATAAGGTAATTAGGATTAAAAAAAGAAGATTATTTTTTAATAATATTATTATTAACCGATACTTTTATATAAGTTATATAAAATACTTAAATCTTTTTAAATACTTATAAGTTATAATAAACTAATATTTTAAAAGCGTATTTTAAAAAGTTTATAAGTAAAGCTATTTTATTATTTAGTTTTTCTATTTTTAAAAATTACTATATAAACTTTAAAAGGTTTAAAAAAAATATATATTTTCCGGAATTAAATTATAATAATAAAAAAGGGGTATAAAAAAAAATAGTTTTTATTATATAAATATCGAAATATTTATAATAAAAGGTTAAAAAGTAATAATCTTTATATAAGGTTTACCTTATTATTTTAAATAATTAAGAAGTTAAAATACTTTTTATTTTATAATACTTTATATAGGTTAACCGTTAATTTTAATTAAGGTATAAATATAGTAAAGAAAAAGAAAAAGGTTTAAAACCTAGCTAATTTATAATAAACCTTTTTATCTTTAAAAAAAGTAGCTTTAAAGGGAAATAGCTTTTCTTATAATAAACCTAAACTTTTAAATTATTAAATTAATAACTTTTTTAATTATTACTTTAAATTACCTTCTTTAATCTTAATTACCTCCTTTAATCTTAGCTTTTTAATAATAACTTTTCCTTTTATAATCTTATTTTTAATTATATTTAATTTTTATTTTTAAATCTAGTTAATATTATAATAACTTTTTTTAAATTAAATTTATTTTTAATTTCTTATTTTATAAATACTTTTTATTATATTTATTATTTTCCTAAATATATTATCCTTTTTTATATTATTAAAGGTAAGCCTTTTATAAACTTAAGCGTTTTATTAATAACCTTTTACTTTAATAAAAGATATAATTTAAATTAGCATTAGCTAATATAAACTTATCGGTTCTTTTAACTTTTTTTCTATAATAAGCTATATTAATAAAGCTTATACTATATAAGTAATCGATAATTAAGCTAAATTTTATAATATATTAATTATTTTAAATACTTATATTAATATTATTAACTTTATTAATAATTATATTAAAAAAAATATATTATTAAAATATACTTTTATTTACTAAATAAATATTAGCCCTTATAATAACTTTATTACTAATATAATTAGCTATTTTAAATATTTATTTAGCTTAATTATAATATTTTATAGCTATTATAACGTTAATCTTTATAATTATTATTTTAAATACTATATTATATATATTTATTTTAGCCGTTAGGATAAAGATATTATTATTTATATTAATTAGCCCTTTTTTAAATATATCTTCTATTTTAATTTCTAATCTAATAAATATATTAATTATATTTACTATATTTATTCTAATTATAATTATAACTTAAATTATAGAAATAATAATTAATTTATATATATTTAAAATAATGCTGCTAAAATATATTATATAAAATACTTAATTATCTTTTATATATATATAGCTAACTTATCTTTTTTATTTAAAAAGATAGTTTTCTAAATATAGGTTATTATAAATTTATTAATAATATAATTAAAAATAAGCCTTTTAATATTAATACTATATATAAAAAAGTTAAAGTATAGAATTTAGCTTTTAAGATTATTAAAGCTAATAGCTAAAGAGTTATAAATAAGGGTAAAAGGGAAAGGGATATTAAATATAGAATAATTACTTTTTATTAGATATAATATTAATAAAAGTTAAAAGTTTTAATAAAATATTTTATATTACTTTTTTTTTTTTCTAAAATAATAAAAATAATTTTAAATAAAAATATATTATATTATAAGGTTTAACGGTTTAGCTAATATAGATATTTTTTATAATTTATATTAACGATATAATTATTTAACTTTTACCGCTATATTATATCTTTAAAATATAAAGGGCTTTACTTTTATATTTTTTCTCCTTTAAGTTATTAATATAAAAATATTAAGATTAAATAAAAAAAGTAAATATAGCCTATAATTAAATAAAAGCAAAAAATAATATAAGAAAATAAAAAATAAAGGGAAATATATTTTAACTTTTAAATTATATTCTCTTTTTATATAAAGCTTTTATTAAAATCTTTATATATTAGCCGTTTTACTTAACTTAATATTTTTCCTAAGCTTCTTTTACTTATATTTATATTATTATATAAATTAAAATATCTTTAATACTTTATATAGCATTATCTTAATTATTATTAATAATAAAATCGATAGCTATATCTAGAATCGATTTAAATTAATTATTAATAGTTATAAATTATAGGATTTAAAATAATATCTCGGTTTTATTTTCTAATATAAGTAATTTAACTAAATTATTATCTTATTAAGGTATAGCTAAAATATAAATTTTATTATAAGTTATTTTATCTTAGGGATTTTAATAAGTTAAATCTTATAATATTAATATTTTAGGTTTTTAAATGCTTTTCTTATTTTATATAAACTTTTTAAAGTTTCTGCTTATAAACGTTTTTTATAATATAGCTTCTTTTAAGGCTTAAAGCTTATAAGTATATTTAAAAAGGTATTTTAATATAAAGAATAATTCTTTCTATTAATATAATAACTTAGCTATCTGTAAGTAGCTTATTTTATAAATATAATTATAGATAAGTATAAGGTTATTAATTATTAATAAAATTAGCTTACTTATCGACTATTTTTTATTTATTTAAGTTTCTCTATTAAGCTAGAACGATAATAAGTATCCGAGAAGGATAAGGTATAATATATCTTTTAAATTAATATAGTAGGTTTTGCTATACAGAACTTTTTATAGTGACTTATTAATCTTCTATAAGCTTATCTATAGTTAGAAGCCGCCATTCTGCGCTAGTAGCCGTAGTATTAGGCCGCGCCTAGTCTTCGACACTATTTGCGCCGGTGCCGTCGAGGTTAAAGCTATCGCGGGCCGCAAGCTAGTCTAACGCCGTTAAGCATTATGCAAAAGTGCTATCGCCGTATAACTTAGGCCTTTAAGTTGCTCGAAATAGGCGACGTTAAAAAGCCGCTATTGCCCTAACTAAGGTTCTGGCTCTGCTTTATAAATATATACCCATTATAACCTTTTCTGTAAGACTACTTAAAAGTAATTATTTAGCCTACCGAAACCGAGACAACTGCTAGTTAAGCTTAAACTACCACTTATACGCGCCTAAAACCCTTAAATTAAATAAGGCCACTATATTCCATTATCTAGATACGTGGATCTAACAGCTCTGCCATAAATAGCTATAGAAATAAACTTTATTTATAATAAGTAAATTTTTACCTAGGTAAAAGGTTTTCTTATTAAGGTAAAGGAGTGCGAAGATAAGAAACTTTCCCTATTTAAGCAAATCGATATATTTATTATTATCTTAAAGATATATAAGGTTTATTTTAAAGAAATAAATAAGTTTATCGTTTATAAAGTAAAAATAAATAAGCTAAATAGAAAAAGGGAGGTTAATTATTTAATACGCTTCTTTAAAAAGGTTTACCTTTTATTTAGATAAATTAGAGAGATAAAGCTTAATTATAAAAATATAATATAGTTAAATAAAATTTAGTTTAAAAAAATATAATTATAGGTCTTTTAACCTTATACCTAAAAGGGATTAGCTTACTTATACTAATATTCTTAGCTCCCTTTATAATCTTCTCTTAATATACTATAACTAATTTAATAGCCTTTTTAATATCGGTCTTTTTAGCTAATAATATTTATAAATAATTATCTAGCACTTCGGTATATAACTATTTAAGAAACTATAATTAAACTCTTTACATTAGAATTTCTATCTTTAAAGAAATAATAGCTTTTTATTTATAAATTAAGTAAAAGGGGGTATATTTATATAAAACGCAGATTAATATTTTATCTATAAATAGAATAAGCTTAAAATACTATTTCTAATAACTTATTCCGGTTACTAGCTTAATTAATATTTTAATAAAAATATAATAACCTCTTTTAATAAATTCCTATACCCTCGGGTTATATAAAAATATAATTATAAAAAGTATACTAAGTACTTATAATATATTAATAAACTTAGCTTTATTTTCCGGGCCTTTATTTATAGTTACTTTATATAAATAGCTATATTTAAAAAGGATTTTTTAAATAAAAAAGTTTTTAAAAGATTTTATTATAGCTTTTCTTAATACTCTCGTTATAAGGTAACCGGTTAAATTATAATAAGCTTTAATTAAGTAATTAAAGCCTCTATCCTTTAATATATATTAAATATCTATTCTAATTACCTTAAATAATTAATTAAAATATATAGGAATTACTCTTTTCCTTTATATTTATCTATTAAATTACTAGTAATATAAATAGCTAGCTACCGCTTTATTAAAATCTATATATATTTCTTTCTAATAATAAAGGCGCTATATCTTTAAAATTATAATATCTCTTTCTTTATATTTTATAATATTATAATATTTATAGATAATTCTTTTATAAAAATCTATATTATTAACTATTTATCTTTTAAGCTAGGATCTTTCCGGTAAATATTAAAATATATTGCTAATAACTTAAAACCGCTTAGCTTTTTTTTAAAATATCCGAGCTTATTTAAATATTATATAGTTTAAAAGCTTTACTTAAGTTAAATAATTTATAATTTATAAGGATTTAATAAATTACTTTAATTTTAAATTAAAAATAAATATTAAGTTTTATATAATATTTTACCCTATTATAAATTCGAGATTATTAATTTATATATTATATTAATTATTAAAATTTCTTTTAAAGTTTTATTCCGGTAAAAATAAATTTAATAGATATAATAAAGTATTTATAATAAGGTTTTTTAAGCTAAAAATATACTTTAATTAGAAATTAAAGGCTTTAATTATAAATATTTATTAGCTAATTAAAGTACTTAAAATATTTAATATTTTACTATTAATTTAATTTATTAAAACTTTAGCATTAGTCTTTAAGGTAAAATAATATTTAAAAAGCTATATTTATAGCTTATAAAATATATATAAAATAGCTTAACATTTTTTTTTATAAGCGTTATACTTTTATTTAGCTTTAATTTATATACTATTAATATATCTAGCTAGCTTATAATAATTATCGATAATTTATATAAAGATATCTTTTTATTTAATAAAGCTTATATTTATTATAAAAATAATTTTACCTATTTTTAAATTATAATTAATAGCTATTAATACCAGCTTTATTAAAATTACTTATATTAGTATATTTATTAATTTTTATTTAATAGTTCTTTATATAAACTTTATATTTTTTTTAAATAGGTTATAAAGCAGTTATATAATACCGGTAAAGTTTTAAACTTAATAATTATAATAAACTATTATATTAAAAAATAAATATATATTTTTAATAAATATATAATAAAACTACCCTTATATCTTACTAATCTTTTTATTTTATAAGCTATATTTATCTATATTATAAAGATATTTAATAATATTTATATACTTTTTATATTATTTTAACTTAAATACCGAGATTATTACTTTTATAAGCTTTATATTAAGAAGAACTTTATTAAGGTTTTAAATATATTTAAAAATATAATAATAAATATTTAAAAGTTTTAAAACTTCTTTATCGCTATATATAAAATTTAATCCCTTAATTATAATATTATTTAAAAATATCTAACAGATATATAAAATAAGATTATATAATAAGCGTATTATTATATATATAAATTATACTATTAAATTTATTATATTTATTAATAATCTATATATTTTAAATAGCTTAATTAGTATAATAAATATTATTATATCGTAACTATTCTTATAAAGCTAAACTTAATTATATTTAAAAAAGAAGTTAAATAATAAAAAAACTTTATATATATTAAACTTCTTAATAAATTAATTTACTATAGATAATATAAAGGTATTTTTAATAATAAAGGTATTATACTTTTAAGTATTATTAATAAGCCTTAAGCCTTTATTCTTTTTAAATATTAAAAACTATTTATTTTTATATAATATATAACTTTTTTTAATTACTTCTTTTTAAATATAGTTTTTAAATAAAAAAATAACTTTATTTTAAAGAATATAAGGAATTAAAATATTTTATAATTAAAATACTTTATATAATATAGTTTATATCTTTTAAGGTAATATTACTTTCGGAATTATCCTATTAATATTATTTTACTTTTAAGCTAATACTTTTTTTCTATTTAGCATTATATAATAAAAGAGATTTAATTTTTCTTTAAAAAAATCTTTATAATTATTAGCTTTTATAATATTTTAGCAGTTCTTTATAAGTTTAAAGCTAGCCGGGATATTTAAAAATTTAAGCTTAATTTATTTATTATATTTATTTAATAGCATTTTAACTTAAATATCCCTTATTATTTTAAATCAATAAAATTTCTACCTTATATTACCTTTTAATATTAATTTATCGGGGTTAAAGTTATTAATAGGCTTAACTTTTCGCTTTATAATTTTATATAATATATTAATAGCTTTAATAATTTCCTTTTTATTTAATACCTCTTTCTCTTTAAATAATAATAATAATAGCCGGCTTAAAGCTTAATATTTATTATAAAAATAAATAATTAAGTTATTAATTAAAGCCCCTTTATAAGCTTTATATAACTACTCTTTTATTAATTCTATAAACGCTAAAATAAATAAATAAATATTAAAATCTAATAATAATAAAATAGGCTAATTACCTTTATTTAGATAAGGTTTTAACTATTCGGGAATTATTTTTCGATTAATAGCTTAATATTCCCGGTATAAGCTATTAGGATTTAATTTTCCGAATAAAATACCTAAAATTAGTTTCTTAATTAATTAAGCTTATTAACTATTATAATTAGCTAAGCTTTACTATAAAAAAAGCTAGCCTTTAAAATATTATTAATACTATAATAAAATATTATCTTTATTTAAATAAAAAATAATATATTAAATAAAACCTTATTATTAAATTTAGCTTTTTTATTATTTATAATATAAAATAAAACTTACTTTTTATAGCCTTTAATATAAATATTAATAGCTAATAACCTTAATAACTTAATTATTTCTTTATTATATATTTTTAATATAATAGGTATAAATTAAAATATAAAAGTAAACTTAATATATAAGTTAAGGCTAATAATATTTAATTTAGCTTTAATATTTAATATAGCCGGAAAAGGTAATTTTTTTAGCTTTTTAATTAAAGCGTTAAATAACTAATTAAAATATAATTACTTTTTATAATAGCAGCTATTTAAAAGTTTAATATTAAATATTTAATAGCTTATTTAATAGTATTATATACTTTAATAATTAAAATTTATAGTTAAATAGAAATATATATATTAAAAAGCTATTTAAACTTTTTAAATAATAATTTTAATTTTTCTAAACTATTATCTTTAAATTTTAACTTAATAGCCTCTTTTATAAGCCGATATTAATTATCTATTAATAGTTAATAAATAAGGCTATTTAAAAGAATATTATTTAACTTATTATTTTTAATAGTTTTTATTAACCTAATTATATTATAAATCTTAATTATCCTTTTACTTATAAAAAAGTTTAATACTATTTAACTATTAAAATTATTACGCTTTAAAATTAAAATAGTAAATTTAATATTACTTTACTATTTTCTATATATCTTATTAGCTAATACTTTATAATTAATATAAATAACCTTTTTAATATTATTTTAAATAAAATAAATATAATTTATTAATTAGCTTTTAAAATCTAAATATAGTTAAAATATCTTATTTTATATATATCTTTTAAGGGTTTTAAAATATTAATTTAATAAAACCTAGCTAAGGTTTTTCTTTTTAAATTCTATATTAAGTTAAGGTTTTACCTTTTTTTAAGTTTTAAGCTTTTAAATAAGTTTATTCTTATTAAAATTTAAAGCTATCTTTATAAATATAGTATTTCCTTTTAAACCTTATTATCTTTTTAAAACTTAATTATTTACTTTAAAAATTCCGATATTTATAACCTATAGCTTTTTAATTAAGCTTAATATTACTTTTAGATTTATAATTAATATATAGGGGTTAAAGGTAGCTAAATAAGATTTATCGGCTTATAAAGCAGCTATTTTTAGTTTATATTAGCTTTTTTTAAACTATATAGGGTTATAAGTTAACTTATTAAAATATAAATTAATATTACTAATAAACTATAAATCTCTCTTCTTTAAAGCCTTATATTTTTAAATATAAGGCTTTTAAATCCTATTTTTAAATAATAATTTAAATATTATATAAATATACCTTTAAAAGCTAATATTTAAAGTATTCCTATATATTTATACTATATAAGTATTAAAGGATTATATTATTTCTATTTAAACCTTTTTATAAATTTCTAACTAATATTTAATTTTAATTATATCTTTTATATAAATTAAGCCCTTAGCCTATAGCGTTTTAAATAGCTTATATATATAGGCTAAATATTTAATATTATTATAGCTATAATAATATTATTATATATTATTCTTATAAAACTTATTAATTTTTAGAAACCTTTAAAATTCTCCTTTATATTTAGCTAAAAACTTTATAATATTATAATTATTTAAATTAAAACCTATATAAATAGCTATAAAAATATTATTTAGCGTTAAAATAATACCTAATATTTATTATTTCTATATAAATATAAAATAACCTTAATTAAATTAGATTTTATTTTTAAGTTAACGGTATAAAATTTCCTTTATACTATTAAAAGTATATTAAGTAATATAATTATTAATTTATAAGGCTTATAAGTTATTAGCTAGCTTTTTAATAGCTATATTATTATCTATCTATATTACTTTTTTTAAGCTTTACTTAAGGGCTATTATTATAACTAATTTCGGCTTAGCCTTTTAAAATTAAGCTTAAAATAGCTATATTTATTAAGCTTAGCTAAATTACCTAATATTTATCTAGCTAAATAAAAACTATTATACTTATAAAACCGCTTAATAAGATAATTTATAGCTTTTAAATATTAATAGTTATATAAGATTAATATTAAAAAATAGCTTAAGTGCTTAATATTAAAATATTCTTATAAACTTAAAACTTTAAGGCATTAAATATAATTAACTTATAAGCAGATAACTTATTTTCTATAGCTATTAAGTATAGAAATATTATAAAATAAAGCTTAAGATATTATAATACCTAAAAGGTATATTATTATTTAAAAATTAAAGTTATTAAAATTATTATTATTAAATAAGATTATATATTATTTAAAAGTTAATACTTTTAGCCTTTTAATTTTATTTTTCTTTTCTCTATATATCTTTATATACTTATAAAAAAATCTTTATTAATATTAGCTACTTTTTCTTTATTATCTCCTTAGCCGTAATATTATAATTTATCTAAATATATTATATTATAATCGTTAATAGCTTTTCTTAAAAGTTTTATATCTTATAAATCTCTTATTTTTCTATTTTATTAAAAATTTAATTAAATTATAAAATATTTTTTTATAGATTTTAAGCCGATATAATAATAATATCTTTAAAAGTATATTAAAATTATTATTTAAAGGTATATAATTAAGCAATATTTTTATCTTTATATAATTTTAAAAGCTACTTTTCTCGTTTAAGCTAAATTATTATATTAATAATAAGTATTTATAACTTAGCAGCTATAAAGATATTTTTAATTATACCCTTAAATACCTTTAATACCTATTTATCCGGAATATTAAAAGTCTTTTTAATAAACTTATATTATTTAAGATAATTAGTAATATTAAAGCTATTAAAAAGATTAATAAGCCTTAATACCTTCTCTTAAATAGGTATTTATATAGCCTAATACTATAAGGCAGATATATTATATTTCCCTCTTTTAATAATTATTAAATTAGATTTCTAATTATTTAATAATAGCGGTATTATTAATATCGCTAACGCTATAGCCGAAAAGCTAGCTATAACGGCTATAGCAGCTTTATATTTTACCCTATATTAGTATTTACCTTTATTTATATTTAATAATTATTATATTTATTTAATTAATACCCCTTTTTATTTAATATTAAATATATCTTTAGCTAGGTTTAAACTTATTATAAATATAAATAATACCGATATTAATTTTATTAATATAAGGCTTTTATAAGCTTTATCTTATACCTAAAATATTAAATTTACTAAATACTTAATAATAAATAGTAAAAATACCTATATAATAAATAATACCTTTTAGATATTATCCGCTATTTTTTTAAAAAGAAATCTATAACTAGAGTATTTTATTATCTTTTAATAACCTAAAATAATACTAGCCTTATTATTTAAATATATAAACTTATAAGGCTATATATACCTTATAGCTAACGCTCTCTTTTAGGAAATATTTATACTTTCTTTTATTTCGGTATTTATTATAAAATTAAATTGCTAACTTATATTTTAATTAATATAGATCTTAAATAAGTATTTCTTACTATAGTTTAGCTGCCCCTTTATTTTAATAATTAATAAAACTTATATCTAAAAATCTCTTATTATTCTTATTATATAATATCTATTAATATTATTATTATAGAATTCCTTATATATTAATAATGCTTACTATATAATATTTAGCGCTATTAGCAGAAAAAAATCCTATAGTTATTTATTATTAAAGCTAAAAATAATATCTTACCTTTAAGTTTAAAAAAGTTTTTCCTTTAATTAAATAAAATATAGAATATAGCTATAATAAGCTATAAAATAAAATAAAACGTTATATTTTAAAGGTGCTTAAAAAAAATAAAAAGAAGATAATATTTTTTATTATAGAGTAGGGGCAGAGATACCTATTTAAGCTATTAGTACTTTAGGGGGTTATAGCGTGTGCTATTAACCCTTAAAACACCGTTATTACTTTAAAGGTTTTAGCTTTACTTAAATATATACTTATTATAACCTTATTCTATAAGACTACTTAAAAGTAATTATTTAGCTTGCCGCGCTACCAAAATTAAAATAATAGTTAAGCTTAAACTATTACTTATATATACTTAAGACCCTTAAATTTATTAAGCGAGTTTATAGCTATAGTTAAAATAAATAACTAGGTAAGGCTACTATATTTCATTATTTAAATATATAAATCTAATAGCTTTATTATAAATAGCTATAGAAATAAACTTTAAATATAATAAATAAATCTTTACTTAAGTAAAAAGCTTTTTTATTAAAGTAAAAAAGCGTAAAGATAAATAACCTTTCCTATCTAAATAAATAGATATATTTATTATTACTTTAAAGATATATAACTCGAAGATTTATTTTAAAGAAATAAAAGAATTTATTACTTATAAGTTAAAAATTAATAATAAGCTAAGGAAAAGATAAAAAGTTATAAGTTTAATACACTTTTTTAAAAAGGTTTACCTTTTATTTAAATAAATAAAGCCTAATTATAAAAACGTAATATATTTAAATAAAATTTAGTTTAAAAAATATATAATTATAGGTCTTTTAACCTTATATTTAAAAGAGTTATTAAAAATATATATATAATAATAAGATTAACCTTTTTATTTAAATATTAATTAATTATATTATTAAATTAAAGTTTCTTATTATATTTAAGATAGCTTATAAGAAGGTTTTTATAAAAGAAAATATAAAAGTTAAATTTAAAAAGGTTAAAGCTTTTTATAGAATTTAAGTTTTATTATTTTTAAATTAAATATCTACCTATAAACTTTAATATAATTACTTTTTATATTGCTATTTAAAAAGAAATTATAAATATTATTTAATACCTATTAAATTATTTAATAATTAAGTTTTATTAAAGGTAAAATATCTATTTATAAAAAAAGCCTTTTTATATTAATTATTTAAATAACTAAAAAGTTTATAAAATATATATAAATAATAGCGTATTAAATTACTTTTTTAAATAATTAAGGTTATATTTTTAAAAAGGCTAATATTAAGCTTACTAAATATTAAAAGGCTAAAAAAAGTTAAATATAGCTTAAAAAGGTATTTATTATTAAGAAATCTTAAGTAATAATTAAAATAAAATAAAAGGGAAAGCGGTTAACTAATAAAATAGCTAATAATAATAAAAAGGCAGTTTATAATAAATTATTAAAATAATAATATAATAACTATAATAAGATAAAGTATAATATAAAAATTTATAAGAAAAATATAAAAAAGTTTAATTAATTAAATTTTAAATAAATAAAAGTATATTTTTAAGCGATTTATAACGGATTATATAAATAATTAATTTAGCTAATATAGGTTAAAGTTAATTTTATATAGCTAAAATATTTTATTTTAATAAGAAATTTAATTTTTCTATTAAAAGTTATTTATTTCGGATTAATATTATAGCTATATTAATTACTATAAATTAATTAAATTAATTAAAAATAAGTAATTAAAATTAGTTAATATTTATTAATATTAATCTTAATTAATTTCTTTACCGTAAGTAGATATTAAGATTAATAAAAGTTAATAGAAATTATAAAAATTTATTATTTATTAATATTTACTATTTACTAGTTAGCTATATTAGTAATAATACTTTTATATAATACTTAATAATATTAAATTAGGTTACTTATAGCTTATAATAGCTTTAACCTTAATAGGTTAATAGTTTATTAAAAGTATTAATATAAATAAGTGCGGCTTAATATTATAGTTATTAGCGTAAAATAGCGGCTTTTAATTATAAATAGGCTTATAAAAGATTAATAAGTTATTATAAAAAAATTTATATAGTAAACCCTATTATATTAATCTTAAAAAATATATTAACTATACTTTATTTTTTTTAGATATTTATTATTATTTTAGCTTAATAGAGAAACTTAAAAAAATAAGATAATAATCGATATAATTTTATTTTAAAAAAGATTAATATTAAATTAATAAAAATAATTTAAAAAAAGTTTATTTTATAATTACCTATATTTAAAAATTTAATTATATTATATAGTAAGCTATAAATGTTATATTATATATTTTAAGTATTAAAAAACTAATACTTTATAAATTATTTATTTAAAAAGAAATTTAAAAAAAAATAGTTAAATATATTTAAATTCTTTTAAAATTTCTTTACTTATTATAAAACTATATTATATAAAAAATATATTAATATAACTCCTAAAAAGCCGGTTATAATAATATAAGTTTATTTTTAATATTAATTTTATTTATTTTATTAAAATTAAAATATAATTTAGTCTGTAAGTTAAGGGGAAAATTATATGTTATCTGTAGACTTTTCTAAGCTATATACAGTGAGTGTGGCGTAGTGAGGAGGTCTATGCGTCAGAGTTAATGATTTGCGTGAACTAGTTGCAGCCCGCGGACCCGGCAAAGCAGGTGTGAGTTGAGTGGCTTGCCCAGTCCACTTCTCACAAGTCAGCAACGCCATTACTCATGAGCTTTAGGAAATATAACCTCGCCAGTACCAATACTCCGCAACGACGAATGCCTCGTTGTGGTATCTTTTTGGGAAAATCCTATCGGTGTAGCCAGGAGCTCTGCCATCCGCGCCACCCTCTCCCCACATCTGGTGGTCTCCAACCGCCAAGTGAGTTTGAAGATCCCTGTAGGCATTACTACCTGCCTGATAATTGCGCTATCTGTTTCTCCCACGGAGGCCTCCATTTGAGGAATATCATGATATCAGACGATTCAGCAAAGCCACGAAGGGTCACCTCAATTCTGGACTGGGACGAGGCGTGGTGGTATCCTGAATATTGGGAGTACTGCAAGATGTCATCTTGTCCATTGGAATGCATGGAAGCGTCGCGAACTGGTGAAAGTCTTTGAAGTCCTTGGTGCTCTCAAATGGGCCTGCTTTCCCAAAGACGCTTGGGTAGTCACGGAAATATCGATATGTAGTGGACTTATATTGGGGGATCTTGCGTTGGACACTTAGTGGAAATTAAGGCCAAGTGCCGCTCAGGTCAAGTAGCTCCTCAACTATTTCCAGGTGCCTGATATACTTACCTGAAGCTGCTGCCTAATGTGGATGTATGTTCAACACGCTGCTCAGCGACAAAAGTGGCGCAGTCCATCGCATGTTCAAAAACCCGTTCAAATAGGTAGCCGTTCCAGATCTTGTCAAATTGAACAGCCTGTGAAGACAGATTGATAGTGAGTACTGAGGGTTTCGTATCAGGTTATGTGAAAACGAATTCCATGATGCACGTTGTGGCTCCCACTGACCTGTGCATCTGTAATGAGTGTTAGTGTAGCCCAGCTGAAGCTCAGATTGGTAAGGCATAATAGGCCGGCATATTGGATAGAAATGTAGTATTACACGTAGATGGGATCAAAAGGCGCTCAATGATAAGTGCCTACTTTCTCCTCAGATAAGATGGACCAGTCTCATCAAAGATACACCATACAAGATGGTCTGAACATAGCCAGGTATTTATATACATGAATAGTGGTATTGGGACCGCGTGACAGTGGAAGACATCTCGGAAGCTCGCTTGCGCAATCCTGTCGAACCTTTCTCGAGCCGTCCACAATCCACACACTTAGCAGACATCCATTGTTGCGCTACCAGTGATGCTGAATGTCGGGTTCTCGGAGCAAGGTGATTCCCTGACGGAGTTGTTGTTGACCTCCATTGTGAGGCTGATATCGCGGGTGATGGCAAACTCGTCACGGGCCGAGAGGCGGACCTCGCCTCCTCCCTCAACCGTGCCACTCTTAATGGCCACGTTGTAGCAGTTCTCGATAAGGATGGCGTTGTTCCCGTTGTCCGAGAGGTCAACTGTGCCGATCTCGGCACCGCCGGACTCGGACACACAGAAGATGCCGCGGCCGCCGCCGCGGGAGACGACCTTGTCGATGACCACGTTGGTGTCGTAGCTGCCGTCGGCGAGCATACCGTTCTGATTGGCGAAGCGGAGTGTCGCGTAGCCGGTTCCAGCTCCGGCGTTGTCGCCTTGTACGAGCCCGATCTGGGCGTTTGTAGTCTTCTGGAGGAGCAGGCCGCATTCGCCAACGTCCGTCGCAATCACCGAGTCAATCGTCAATCCGTCAATGTTCCAGGTCTCAACAGCGTGAGACTGTTTTCCTGTTAGCGTCTGTTCAACGAACCATGGCCACGAAGCACATCCAACCCTTCTCCGGCATCTTTGGTTCATCGGTCCAAAGGGCTCGGAACGTTTGACACAAGAGATTCTGGATAACTTACGCTAGCTCCTGTGACGGTGATGGTTCCCATCTTCACGTTGGAGTTGGCCGCCTCATCTCGGTCGAACCGGATGCCAATGCCAGCAGTGAGGGTCATGTCGATTTCGCCCAGGGTCAGGCCAGTAGTGCCGTAGAAGTGCAAGCCGAAGTAGACCTCTCCTGCGAGGCTCAGGTAAGGTATGCTGACATCCTGTGTGTTCAGTGACTCGATCGCTCCCTTCAGGTTGACAAGAGAAGCTGTGATGGTGCCGCAGCCCTCGAAAGTCTTGCCGCTGTCGATGCTGATGGTGTTGGTTCCTATGGATCCTGATGCCATGACTGAGATGGTCTGGCCAGATGAGATGCCGTCGAGGGCGGTTTGGATAGCCGTGTAGTAATCACTGCCTGAGTACACCCCTGACGAGCCTACTGTAGCGGTGTAGGCGCCCTCCGTTCCGTCAACCGTGGCGTCCGGCGCCGAGCCGCATTGGGCGTATGCAGTTGTGGCCAGCGCAGACACTGCTGCAAGCTTGGAGAATCTCGTCATGATGGCTGTTTATGTTTGGGGTGCCGAGACGTTGTATCAAACAAGGTCGTCGTATGTCGAGGAAACAGAAGAACGAACGAAGGGATCTTCTTATAATAGAGAATGAAACAATCACATAAGTGCAGGCTCAGCATTCTCCATACGAGACTGGGCAGTATGGGGCCGCGACCCCTTCGAGCAAAAGCCTCTCTTTCCTTCTAAATTACCGGAGTTTTCGCTATAGTATACATTGCCGTCCCGCAAATCCTAGGTGAGGATTCGCCCAACTGCATGTCGATTTTGGGACAAACTGCCGTTACCGTCTAATTTGAGGAGGGGGTTGTACCTTATTTGAGTGGGCGCCCAGCCTTGATCAGCCCGAGCTGCCCTTGGCATAGTATCACGGTGCTTGAAACACGGATCTTCCGCCTCTCACATTCGGCCTTGGCTTCTTAACCCAGAGCTCCGAGGGCTTGTCCCGTCGCCAACCCGCACAATGTCGATGACTCGTATCCACCAGAGACTCACGCGAGTCTGAACACTATTTCTCGCTGCCATGGGTCGAGGAAAGCTGACATGTTGCTCTCCGTATAAAGTAGCTACAAATCTACTCGCGACGAGGGCCAAGAATGTTGTCCACCGAAGCGTTCCTGACAAAGTCTTGCAAGGGAGGCCGGGTACAGCAAGCATGTTCCCAACTACAAGTTTCGAGATAGCGAGATAGAAATTGCCAGAACTGATCCCAGGATAAGATGGCCTTCTCCACGTCCTAAACGGTAAGTTCATCCCCACATCTGGACCTCCGCACTCCTAGTTCGACATCTCCACTCTGCATTGTCGACGAGCGCCGATCCAAAGCACTATGTCGCCGTGCTTTGGGTAAACTGCTGGACGCTTCCGACCCACAAAAGTCCATCTGCGCAGTAATAAATTCCACCTAGAGTTAGCCCACCTAGCTCTTTACTTCCGCCTACCTAGTACCTTAGCTAAGCCTTAGGTACTTAAGTAGGCTGGGAGTTAACTCTATTTTTTATAATTTTTTTATTTATTTTATAAACTTTTTAACTATTTTATAAATATTTTATTTATTTTATAAACTTTTTATTTATTTCGAAATAAGTTTTATTTATATAAAAAAAACTTTTACACTTTATACTTTTAAAATCTTTAATTAGTTTATATAAAGTAATATTTTTAAAAACTTTTATATCTTTTAATCTTCTTATATCTTTTAACCTTTTAATATCTTTAATACTTATAAGCTTTTTAATATCTTTTATATTATTTAGCTTTTTAATACCTTTTAAAAAGTATAAAAAGCTAAAATATATAAATAAAGTTATATAAATGTAATATATAATCGACTATTTTAATTTTTTAAGTTTCTTTATTAAGCTAAAATAATAGTAAATATTTAAAAAGAATAAAGTATAATATATTTTTAAAGATTAATATAATAAGTTTTAATATATAAAACTTTTTATAATAACTTATTAATTTACTTTTATAAGCCTATCTATAATTAAAAGCCGCTATTTTACGCTAATAGCTATAGCGTTAAGCCGCGCTTAATTTATTTACACCGGTATTATTAATAAGCTATTAGCCTTAATATAAACCGGTTTATTAATGTTAAAGCTATTATAGGTTATAAATAATTTAATTTAACGCTGTTAAGCACTACTAGTATTAATATATAAAAGTGCTATAGCTATATAACTTAGGTAAGCTGCTTAAAATAAGCGATATTAAAAAGCCGCTATTGCCCTAACTAAGGTTTTAGCTTTGCTTAAATATATATTTATTATAACTTTATTTTGCTATATTATAAAACTATTTAAAAGTAATTATTTAACTAAAACTAAAATAACTGCTAATTAAGCTTAAATTAATATTTATATACGCTTAAAACTTAAATAAAGCTATTATATTTTATTATTTAAATATATAGATTTAATAGCTTTATAGCTATAAAAATAAACTTTATTTATATTAAGTAAATCTTTATTTAAGTAAAAGGTTTTCTTATTAAAGTAAAAATATATAAAAATAAAAACCTTTCTTTATTTAAATAAATCGATATATATATTATTACCTTAAAGATATATAAGGTTTATTTTTTTTAAAAAAATAAAGAAGTTTATTACCTATAAAGTAAGAATTAATAATAAGTTAAAGAAAAAATAAAAGGTTATAAATTTAATATACTTTTTTAAAAAGGTTTACCTTTTATTTAAATAAATTAAAGAGATAAAGCTAAATTATAAAAATATAATATAGTTAAATAAAATTTAATTTAAAGAAAAATATAATTATAGGTTTCTTAACCTTATACCTAGGAGGTCTATTATATATTATATTTATTATATATTTTAAGATAAAAGTTATTAAAACGCTAAAGGGTTTAAAAAGGTTAAGAAGTATAATATAGTTTATTATATTATAAGATAAATTATATTATAAAATACTTTTATTAAAACCGTTAACTTCCGATAACCTTAATACCTTTATAAAGTAAATAAGTTAATAAAAATTAATACTTATAGATACTAATTAATTTAAATTATTTATTTCTAATTAATTTAATTAATTTAAAAGGGTAGGGATAATTATAATGCTAATTTAAAATAGCTTATTTTTAATATAAATTACTTAATTAGTATTAATTAATACTAATTATATTATTAAAATTGCAATTTATAATAGTTAGCTAAAATATATATATTAGCATTAAGTAATATTAATTAGGCTTAAAAATCTATAATTTATTTAAAATCTAATTAATTAAAATCTTTTATATCTTTTTTATAAGTTTTTATATTATATTTAATCTTATTATAATTACTATATTATTATTTTATTAGTTTATTATAGCCCGCCTTTTTACTATTACTAGCTATTTTACTAGCTAGCCGCTTCTCTTTTTATTTTTTTCTTAATAATTATATAAGACTTCTTAACAATAAGTAACCTTTTAAGCTATATTTAACTTCTTTTAGCCTTTTAATATTTAAAAAGTACTATATTAATATTTTAAAGTATATAGATTTTATTCTTAAAAATAATAAGTTTATATATTATTACTTATATACTCTTTATTAATCGATTAATAGCCTTAAGAATTAATATAAAGAAGCTGCTTTAATATATTAATATTTTATCCTTAATAAAACTAGATTACCGTATAATTTATTAAATATTAAATAGTATTTATAATTCCTATTTTAAAGGAAATATAAAAAAAGGATAATAGCGAAGTTTATAAATAGATATTTAGCTTAAAAATAATAATATTTAAATCTTAAAAAGAAATTCTAGCTTTTTTAAACTTAAACTTATAATTCTTCTCTATAAAAACCTTATTATAAGCTATTATAAATATAATAAAAAACTTAAGCTTAATAATATAAGTAATAAATACCCGGATAAAAAGGTTAATTTTATTATTATATATATACTTAAATAGCCGAAATAATATAATATTTAAAAGCTAAAGTAAATAAAAAGAATATAACGGTATATTAATAGAAATAATATTATTATTCTTATAATATTATATAAACTTAATTAATATATAGCTTTTATAGCTATTTAAGATAAGTATTTAATATATAGCCTTTCTTTATAATTTAATATATTTATTAAAATATTAAAGCTATTTTAAATTAATTATATTATTTATCTACCTATTTAAAAAAAAAAAAAGATTATCTAATTTATTAAAAACCTTAATTTTTTAATTTAATTAATAAAATAATAAGCAGCCTTAATAATTATAAATAATAAGATATACCTATCCTTTATATTAATATATTTAATAATTATAAATTATTTCTGGTTATTAAGCTATATAAATTTAACCTTTTTAGGTTTATTAATATATAAAATAATTATTAATATAATTATTTAGCTAATTATAAAGCCGGTTTTATTAAAATTATATAGGTTATTATTAATAATATTATATTTAATTATTATATTATAAAATAGCTTAAACTAATTTTTAATAACCTTTAAATCTTTATAAAAAATCTTTTAATAGTTATAAGGCCGATTAAACTTAATTTTTAAAGTTAATTATATATTTATAAAATATTAAACCTAATACTTATTAATAAGCTTATTATCTTATAATATTAATAAAAGATTAGCTATATCTTTTATATTAAATAGTTATATTAAAAATTCTTAAGTATTTTAATTAAAAATATATCGGATAAGCGTTTATTTTTTAAATTAATTAAATTTATATTTATTAATATATACTTCTTTAAAAAAGTATTAATAAATTATTTTATAAAATAAAGTTAAGCTAAAGATATTAAAAATCTATATAGCTTTATAATAGCTAAAGGGTTTTTTATAATTTTTTTAAAATTTTTAATTACTTAAAGAGCTAAAAGGATTTTATTTTCTTTAAAGTAAATAAATATTATAGTTATTAAGTTTTAACGTGTTAAATATTTAAATAAGTAAAGTAAAGCGAAATTAACGTAAAAATTTAAAATATAATTACTATTAAAAAAAAGCCTTTTTATTAAAAGTTAGCTATTTTAAATTCCCTTATAACTACCCCTACCCCTTTAAATTAATTAAATTAATTGGAAATAAATAATTTAAATTAATTAGCATTTATAAATATTAATTTTTATTAACTTATTTGCCTTATAAGGGTGTTAGGGTTACTAGAAGTTAGCGGTTTTAATAAAAGTATCTTATAATATAATCTATCCTATAATATAGTAAACTATATTAAAAGGTATTAAAAAGTTAAAATGTTTTAGTTATAATTAAAATATTTAGAAATATATAATATCTATAAAAAGATATCTTATTTATAATATTATTAATAAGAAAAACCGTATACTAAATAGGCAGAAGTAAAAGGCTGGGTAGGCCGACTAAACTGCTGGGTGGGCCGACTTTGGCTGATGAATTTGCTGAAATTCTTGGCAAAGTAGTCTACAATGTTCACAGATCAGGGATCTCCATGTCTTGGTCGGAAATCAACCACGGCCGCCACAGTCTTCAATGCAGCAGGGCCATTTTGTTGTAAGGACCACTGCACTACACACGCCGAAAAAGGGGGACCACCCTCATCGACGAGGGAGGTAGCGGTCTATAGCAGCAGGGACGACAGGGGCGCGCCACACATTTGGTCCCTACATCTATAAATATGATTTCAAAAAGGCAAATGAATGGGGAAAAAATGGCTGTATTGTTCTAGCAGGAACGAAAGCACCGAAAAAAGTCTTAGCGATCTATGTTATCACGCCGACACTGTGGGAGTCTCTCCCTCCACGATATTAATCTGGAAGCCGTCGGTAGCCATCCCGTAGCTCTTTGCAACGGCCTCACTCCCGTATACTCGCATACGCCTCTCATATTCAGCAGTGATACCTTCCTTCCACCCATTTGCTTCCTTCAGTAAACGGCCCAGCAGCGCCGAGTCTTGTACGGCAGTGTTGGCTCCAATGCCGCCGGCTGGTGTCATCGAATGCGCCGCGTCTCCAATGACCGTCACGCGTGGCTCATTTGGCCACTCTGGAACCCCTGACGGAGTCGAACAGGTAATCTTCCAGAACGCGGCTTCCTTGGTGTTCATTTGTTCGAACAGCGGTCGGAACTTCTCGTGCCAGTCCGCTGTAAGCGTCTTGGCCAGGTCTGCTGCCGTGCTTCCCACGATACTGTAGTCGTCATTGGGCGCCCTAATCAGACCTGGAGGTCCCGCCATGGTCCAGCCAAGCTCGATATCAGGGTTGTCTTTGTCGTTGGGACGCACGTTTGTGATTATGCTCACGCGCGAGTCTTTACTTTTCGACTGGTCGGAAATGCGAAAGACACCCTCGCCTAGACCCTTGAAAGCTCCCGACGGCGCCTGGCCGTGAATGCCTCGGGCGCCGGTATCGTAGACCACCAGCCGTCCGCCAGAGACTTGCGTCGCCACCCTAGACTTGATGCCTTCCCCGCCGACCAGCATGTCACCTACCTCCGACTTGGTCCCGTCCGCAAACACCGCTCGGACACCACCGTCGACAATCTCATATCCCGTGACATGCCTCTGAAACTCGACGCGGTCCTCCAATCCTTCGAAAAAGAGCTGACGCATCTCCCCTCTTGCGATGCCTACCGTCTTGCCACCCCGACTTGTCAGCTGCGTCGTGGGCCCGCCTACAATGCCATCTGTTTGCTCTCCAGTGATAGCATCGAGGCCAGCGAATCCAGCGCCCGCCGTCTTGCCGCATTTGTCGTAGAACCGAGCAAAATCCTCGGGGCTCAGCACGGATTCAATGGCATCTAGGCCCTCATTGGAAAGACGCAGTCGGTAGCCTTGGCCACGGAATGCAAGAGAAGCATCGCGCTCGTAGACGCGGAAAGGGATGGCGCTACGGCGAAGGGATTGGGCAAGAAGTAGGGAGGCCAGGCCTGCGCCGGAAATGAGAATTGGGCGCCGAGTTGACATGGTGTATACTAAGGGTGAAGTATAGGCACGTCTGCGTATGCAATCGCGCTGTGCAAGGAGATATAAGAGCGTATACTGCGGTAAGGGCTGATTAATTCCCATGCGGTCGATGATGTGATCAACGCCGCTAGGATCCCTTGCCGCCCGAAAGTATATCTAAGTCTATGACAAAGGACCTGACTAATTCGGAAAACCTAAAACGCGAAGCCGCGACTAGTTCGCTATCGATTCTTGATGTATTCCACCGGCCCAACATAGGAATGTCTTCCCCAAATCCAATAGTAAACCAGCGAAAATCCAAGTATGAAACCAAAGAGAAGACAACTCCAGTTCATACTAGCAGGAGTCGGATCGGGTGCCACCGGAAAGAACAAGAAGATAAAAGCGAACCCCAGAAACAAAAGAGCCGTGCCGTTGACCAGAAATCCAAATTTGCCCAGACTAAACCGAGAAGGCAGTAGGGCTTCGCCTTTGACCCGTCTCGCAAATACGCAGGCGATGACGATGATGTACGAGGAGACGAGCCCTAGTTGACCGAGAGACGTGATGACATTGAATGCGATTGTCGATCCAATAATGATAAGTGAGAGCAGGATTGTGCAGCATAGGGTTGCTAGAACTGCATGCACGGGAACATCCCAGCCGGGGCGAACCTGGTCAATGTTAGCCATAATGATGAAAGCCCCAAAACAAGTTTTGCGTCTTACATAGGCTAGGAATGGTGAAAAGGGAACTCCCCTATCACGGGCAAATGCGAAGAGCTGGCGGGATGTGGTGGTGACCTGGTTGACGGAGCAGAAAAGCAGCAAGACCCAGACAACTACGGTTATGACCGATGTTCCAGCTTTGGATCCTGTCGCGTTGTAAAGCACTTGGATCCATGGCTGTCCAAGGCTCGTAGAAAGGACTGAAGATACGTCGCCCCCCAGGTTGGACATGATAGTGACTGTCATTACAAAACCAAGCGTGTAGTTAACCAGAGCAGTGGCGACCATGGCCCTCGGGAGCACCCAAGCTGCATCTCTCAGTTCCTCGGCCAAGTGGCATGACGAGTCTGAACCGATAAGAGTCACTATAGGTCCGAGGATGCCAACAAGGGTCGAGAGACCGGTGCTTCCCCACCCATTGTCGTCCTCAAAACTGGTCCATACAGTCTTTGGGTCCGAGTGTGGGGCCATAATCCATAGGACGACAACCAAGGCCACAAACCCAGAGATGTGAATTATCATTCCGAGGTTTTCGATGACAGGGAGCTTGTTGGCAAAGACGGTGTTGAATATAACGGCGAATAGCGTGATGGCAATGCTGAAGAGGGTACCATGCCATCCTTGGGGCGTATACGACGGCATATTCAGTGTTATCAACCCTTGAAGTTGCTGCGTCGTAGCAAGAGCACAGGTTGCCATAGCGGCCTGCCACCCGATAACACACATCCAACCTGGTCCTTTTGTATGAGCTGTGTTATTATGACTGGGATCGAAAGGCGGCCTACCAACGAGATAGCTGAGGAATTTCTGGTGTTGTTTTGGAGCCATTTCAGAAACCCAGTGATACTGGCCACCGGAAGTCGGCGCCCTTTGGTCAATCAGTCAACAGTCCGAGACTAGAGGGCTCTGTGTGCTTACATTGATGCCATCTCGGCCATCGAGAGCATGACGAAAAACATACCGAAGCAAACACTGAGGAACATCCAAATGCCACCAGCTGTTCCTCCGTTGCTAAGCGATATTCCGAGGATGCTATTGATGGCTCAGTACGTCTTCTTTTATATGAGATGACGCGAGACAATGAACATTAGAGCATATTCCCAGGTAGATCCAAGAATTACAGCATAGCCAGAGATAGTCATGAACTTAAAGTTCCGCTACTCGAGATATGTCAGAATCTTTGTACCACGCTCGGGTCCTCTTGGAGTCAGTGATACATACTCTCAGTTCCTGCAACTTCCCCATGCGGTCCATGTCCATCTCGTCATATTGGTTGCCATATTTCTCATACACTGCGGTGGTATTTGCAACCTCGACCTGGGCAGTCTTCTTGGAAGGCCTGACATCACCACCTTCATCGACTTTTGACGCAAACATGCCGAGGTTTGGGGACATGTTGGACTGGGAACGTAAAGCGACGGTTGTAAGCAAACAAAGGAACATGACTACCAATCTGACAGGACATCGCGTTTAGTGTTTATAATCGCCGTGTCTCAACTGGACAAACTGGTTGATAACCAATGGCACCCTGCTGCGGGGTTTCGAACGCATGATTGGGGATCATCGCAGGGACTATTGATGGTCTTACGCCAGCTCAAGAACGAGACATCCATCGTCCAGTGGCAGGGCTGGTAAGCACTTGCACTGCATAGCGAGCCTCGGACTTTGTAAAACAAGGGGGCTCCCCCGATTGACCATGTATAAGGAAATCGTCGGGAAGAATTTAGGACAGTTTAGAATCCAAGTGCAACGTCAATGACTTTGTGCGTCTTCCTCCTGTCTATGTCCAGTCAAGATTGACAAAGTTACGTTGAGCACAGCATGATTTAATGTTCACTTAGCTTTGCTATTTCTGCTCCAAACACAAAAAGCACACAAGCCCGTGCCCGGCACCTACTGTGCCGAGGAATTCCCGCTCCACATCCGCGACGTCGGCATCAGGTGACCTGGGGCTTCAACTTCCTCATCAGCTTCTCGTGGGCACAGATGACCGAAAGCTTCACGCCCACGGGGGCTCTCATGTGGTATGCCTGTTGGAGCATGTTTGGTTTCGTCGTTGCCTACC
Source organism: Diaporthe ilicicola (assembly GCA_023242295.1). Lineage (NCBI taxonomy): Eukaryota > Fungi > Ascomycota > Sordariomycetes > Diaporthales > Diaporthaceae > Diaporthe > Diaporthe ilicicola. Next base: position 27,594 of record JALPVH010000233.1, read on the forward strand.
TTTTCCCTCCCCGAGACAAAGAACTTGACGCTCGAGGAGCTCACTCCGCTATGACCGTAAGCAACCGCTGACACTGCCTTCCAAAGCCATGGATCACTGCCCTGAAGGCATTCGTGTCAACGCCGTGTGTCCGAAGTGGGTGCGCACGCCCTTGTTGGACAAGGAGCTTAAGAAGAACCCCGAGGTCCAAAGCATGATCTCTGCCGTCGTGCCCATCAAGCGGGGCGCTGAATGCGAGGAGGTGCCTGATACAATTGCATATTTGTGCAGCCCAGCTGCGAGTTACATCAATGGCACAGGCTTACTCATTGATGCTGGCGTGACTACCACGGTACGCTTATTTTAGACAGGAATGGGGGCGCGACATTCTGGAGCAAAAACAGAAGAGGAAAAAAAGGAGGCTGCTGTGTAGCCAGCCCCCCCCCTGGGGCAGGCAACATCGTAACAATCACAGCAAGTCCAGAGTCCAGTCGTCAAGCAGGGGTGGAGGGGATTTTTTACTTACTCAGCCGGAACTCTCACATCTTCTAGAATCATTTCTAGACTCCATGATCTCTTTCATTCTCACTCTTTCACGAGTGCAGTCTTTTCCTTCTCCCCACTCTCTTCCTAGAGTGAGTCGAACACACGGCTTCTGCGATACGGTTAGCTTTTTCTGGAATTCAAATTTGACTGCTTGACGACTGGACTACTGGGTTGGGGAAATCTCAGTTTGTTTTCCTTTAAGAGGGAAGGAGACGCTCGTTTGTGGAAGGCGCGGTGGTGTGCTGGAGGGTCTGGTAGGGCGAGGCGTGGCTGCCTCCTCCTGCCCTAAACCGATTGGCGTAAAGATGTCTGGACACACATTTTGGATGAAGGCGAGGATGAGTCTGATGTCATTACCTACCTTCCTAGTTGGCTGCTTGCCCACCTCATGCTGCCCAGGTGTCTTAGCTGCTGAGAATTAGCAGCCCAGCGAAGACATGTAGTCAAGCCATCGCAGCGCCTTGATGATACTGGGACTATCGAGTCTCCGTCAGTTTCCTAGGTTGTTTCACTCTGTTTTGTGTGCGTTCACCATGAACGAATATTGCACCGACCATCGAGCCAAGGAGACACGTCGAGAAATGCGAGGTTTTCAGGCCAGGTTTCGACAACTGTCAATGTCCGCGAGTCCATCTAACGGATTCTAAATACACATCCGTGTTCACATCCCAGTTCACATCCCAGGACTACCGGTAGCTGAAAAAACAGCACCGATTCTGGGAGTGTTTCGATTTCTCATTCTGACCACCCCACGTCATACATACTGGGGACTGCTGCCTTCAGGTGCCTGAAGCCATGTATAAAACTCAAGCCAACATTTGAACGCCTTCTCGTGTCGCTCAAATCACAACCGCATACCTAGGTAGCTTGCGAACATCTCTTCCTGTCCCGACCATCTGAAGCCCCACAGCCACCTCTTCGCACCCGCGATTGGCTTCATTCCGCACTTGTTTGCCCTCTGCGAGCGACAACAGCCACGGAAACTATCGCATATCGATCATGCCAGGCTAAAATATTGTCACCGCTCTGAGCGGCTTCAGGGCTCGACTGTCCGCGCTGGCCAAGTTCCTTGTCGCCAATGGCAAGGTGCATGGTGCAGAAAACGGGTTCGCGCCACTTTATCACTTTGAGAAGCCCGAAGATCTCGCAACCTGTTCTAGTTCAGGCACATGTTCACAACATTATGATTCTTTCATCAGTACTTCTTGTTCTTTATCAAAGTTGTTGCCCCTGGCCAGCATAGTTTTCAAGCTCAGCGTACGACGAAGACATGATCGCCGTTGAGATTGTGAAGATGGCGTGCCCAAATTGACATCATTCTTCTACTTCCTTTTTTCTATGAATCATACGTAGTTCAAATCATATTTGGATACTATGTGTGTTCCAACTTTCTCACATTCTTAGAGTACTCATGATCCTTGTGTCTGGCTTGTGCAGCTCTCTTTTTCACTGAGCCGCATTCGTTCTTCCTTCTTCAAATTGTGCGTGACCTTTCTCAGGCACCTCCATATGGACGAGACCGAGATTCTGGAGTCCTATGGAGCCCTAGAGAAACAAATTAGATCATTTGCTTGCCCCCGGAATGCTGGTGCGAAACCTACCGCCCTCGCAAAGAAGCCGACGACCTTGCCTGAATCAGATTTCGCTGATACGACCTCACCCTCATGCTCGGCCCGAGTGTCCATGTCCCATTCCCCGTCTTCTGGCGGCGGAAACTCAACAACCCGCCCGAGATTTGTATAGACCTAGGTAATGAAAATCAGCTCACTGGCGCATGACGTACAAGACGAGGCGTATTGGGTGGTCATCCTAATGCATCTATCTTACCTTGAAACAAAGAACAAAGTGACCTTGGAGGACATCCAGGGCTATCAACTCCTCTCCGGCAGCGATGTCAAACGACATCTCCGACTCCCGTAGTGTGTCCGGTGGAGGGCGCCGGCCGAGTGACCTGCACGGTCTATTAGACCCGAGGAATAGCGAGTTTTTTCCATCGATAGGGTGCTCAAATGTGACTTCGAGGCCCATTATGCCATGCTCTTCCTGCGTTAAGACTGTGAGATGAGTCATGTGATTTAGTTGCGCTCCAATGCGTGTCCCAAATATCAGCATCGACAAGGGTCTCTGTTGATCCCCTGTGACATCCAATTGAAGGGCTTGCGTCGTGATTCCGGAGAATGACAGGTGCGGCCTTGGAATATCCGGGAACCATAGTGCAGTATCTCGAAGGGATGTTGTTGCCGAGACTAGTGACTCTGCGGGGGTGCCGCCAGGAGTGGACAGAGACAGTGACACGAGTTTCAGAGCCTGTGGAAAGAAAGCATTAGCATCTATTGAACGCAAGACATAGTGTGTGAGCATGACTTGCATCGAATCCACCCTTGAGTTTGGTAATGCCACCCTGCTGGTCTGCAGGCATTACAAGTCTCCGCTTTGGGATGTCATCATACTGTCCAGCCCAGCCCGACAGCTCGTTTGTACTCGACACAACACACAAGCCGCGGATCCCGTGTTGGTCCAGAGCCAGGTGAAACCCTGCGATTCGACATTGGCCGGTTTGAACATTCCAACCGAGAAGTGTCTCGTTTCCTGGCCGAGCGTATCCTATTTGTTGAAGGGTCCCCGAGCTGGGTTCTTCCAGCCGCAGTCCGCACACATAGGTCTTGCCTGACATCTGAACAAGGGAGACATATATGCTCGTGGCATTTGGCGGAACGAACAGAGTTCGCACGTATAGCTCTCTGCAGCCTATGAGAAAGGACCGATTGAATGGACACAGGCAGCGATGTCCTGCAACCCAGGTCGTTTCTTCTTCTTGAGCAGCCGCCGGCTCGAAATAAGAACGAACCATTGTGCCTGAGCAGACTGAATTACTAAGCCTTGTTTCCAGGAGGTCGTCAAGATTTGGAGCGAGGTTCCAAATACGTCTTCTGTTCACTAGGCCGGGGTGTTTTCCCATCTTTCTAATTTGATGGTATATTGTTTTCCATTTGCCATTGCGATTTTTGAGATATTGCATAGCCTCGAAGACATGCTCGAATTCTCGACCAGGAAGAAAACGAGAGCGCCAGAAAGTGTCTGGAAGTGGAAGACGCTGGAAAATTCTCGAGGACTGCTTGAGAGCAACGACATCTGGAGACGAGAGCTCGGAGAACATAGATTGAAGTATTTCAATGGGAAGTTTCCCGAATGGGTCGCTGGATCCGGCGATATCCTCATGCGGAGGATCAAATGGGTGTGCCTCGGAAATCAGACTATCTTTGAGCTTTGCGCCTTCGAAAATGATACGAACTTCGGCAATACGCATCGGATTGTGCTTCTGAATCTCGAGTAAGGCACTGTCGATGCCAATATAGACGTGTCTAGGCTCTTCTCCTGGCAGAAGACGACAGTGGTAAAGAGGAACTCCAGTATCGAAAACATCGACTTCGAGATCGCAGCCTGCAATGCCACCATAATCGTGGCCAAATTCAATGAGTCTGTGGCGAGGAAAGGATCTTAAGACATCGAAAAGGGCTTGAGGCTCATAGTGTGCTGCCCCTTGGGTCTCGCGACGAGTGTTGAGAAGGTCCCAGCAGGAGCAATGGAATGGGAAGCCCGTGATTCGCTGCGCAGGTCCAACTAGCTGCAGGAACCCAAATGCGCTGGAGTAAATGTCGATTTCCATAGTCTCTTCCTCGATGTCCTCTTCTGAGCCGGCGTTGCCATGGTCATTGCCGAGAGGGTTGGGAATGAGGTCATTGGATGGGCGACGCTCACCGACTCCACTGACGAGCGCAGAAGTCCATTGCTCGTCAACGGTGCAAACTACAGACAAAGAGCATTAGTTCAAAATGACGATGCCAATCAAGCTCTTGGTCGAGGATTTGTAGCTACTCACCAGCGCGGAAGCGGCTCATCCATTCCGGCCAAGGCTGTGTGTCGTCGACTGGCGCACCACACAGACAGCAGTTAACTTTGACGACAGGCATGTGCCCTCAGGTTAGTAGGCGACTTTGACGCCTGGGAGACAAATCACTGTTAGAGTGCTCCAGAATCAAACCAGGGTTTTGTTCTTCGTTTTGGGAAGGCCAGCTCTAGAGGTCGGATATCCTGATCGTGAGGTCCTTGGAAGTGTGAAGATCTGGGAGCAAAGTGGTGGTGTGGAGAGCTGGTGCCTAATTGTGCACATTACCGCCGAGCTCAAGAAAGAAGTACCCCGCCTCGACCCGCCTTCCATGTCAAGTCAGGGCCCCCTTGTTTTCTCTGGAGACCACTTTGTACACCCTAACAGACCTCCCAAGGCCCGATTCAATTTCACTGCGCCACCCAACCGAGATTCACCAACATAAGGCTAAAATACCTACCAACCTGGAATTCGCCACTCAAACCACTGAGCGAAGAAGCGCTGTTTAGGAAAATGCCAGTGTTTCCGACAAACAAGGCTGGCTCTTAAGTAAACAGCATACAGATTTGAATGGCTGAGCTGGGCGAAATTCCAGCCAGGGCCCAGGGCCGATTTCACCATCGCCGCCCAAGGAGGGCATTTCAGTCCAGACACTCCAAATAGAACCTGGCCAAAATCGTACGGCCGTCCGTTGCCGCACATCGAACTCCACTATGACCCTCTTGTTGGGCCAGCTTTCTTAACATAGCTCGTTCCCGCACTGGGCAGTGCCACACAGCAAGAGACCGGCACGGTCTCAATGGTACGCTGCCAGTCAAGGTCTTGCATGCTCACGCAGTGTCAGATGGTCAATCAATTTGAGTCCCCATGAACCAACACACCAGCGCACTGCCCTTTATTGGACTGCACGAGCTCTTTCTCGGCTACGCTATCCAATGATGAGCTTCCGTGGGAACCAACAGTCGAGGTCGTTGTAACCAGGCCAGCTGGTGAAACCTTCTAATGTTGATCTAAATGTTGTGGATGTGGATTCTCTTCTGTAAAAATAGCCAACGAGGCTCAAACATAAAACACCAACAGGCAAGGTCGTTGGGGTCAGGCCAAGTGGTGAGTTCTGTCTATTTTTGGTGCAAACAGGCACTCGATGATTTTCTTGAGAAGAAACCAACAAGGCACACACAGGGAGTTTTGAAATCAAGTATATAATAATTCACAGTTTTCTCTCATCCTAACGAGGGTAGAAGAACCAATCTGACATCACATTCAACATTTTCTACTACTCTACAATTTTCAAGCTCAAAACCAGTCGGGCATTACCCATTCCATTCGTACTTATAACTCCGTGTATATAAGTGATTCTCGATTTCCAACCATCAATATGGCTCACCGGCTCCCACAACAACAGGATGTTCGAGGAACGGTGAGTACCAGTCTTTTTCACCTTGAGCACGGATGTGGGACATTACATCTCTACATTGATAATCAATTCTCGCATTAACCAAAGGGCTACTCCCCATACACATTCTTGAACAAGTTTTAACGATTGAGAACAGTACATGGAATTTCAGACAATCGCCTGGCTTATCGAGAATAGGCTTACTCCGAGACATATTGAGGCAGAGACTGCTAGAGTTTGGATAACTATCCTGAACTGGCACTTCAGATTCGAGGAAGGTTATTCCACTGGGCCTCAGATGCAATTCGGCCCGGGGGAAGCAGACCTTTTCACAGCTCATCTAGTGTTTGACGGTAGAGCACGCGAGGACAAGTTCCTCATCGTCGAATGCAAACACCCCGGGCGTGAAACACAGCCCTCAATCTGGACGCAAGCAGTCTTTCAGCTGCAAAACTACCTGAGAGCCATTCCAGCTTCTCCCCATCGCAAGTTTGGTGCGGTTGCCATAGGAAAGACGGTCAGGTTCTATGAGTTGGTGAATGATGCGCTGGTCGACTTCAACAACGATGGCACGGTGTATTACATCGACCGTCAATGCCAAGACGTGACAAGGGTCCTGCGCGATATCAAGAGAGCCACTTAGGAAATGGTGTCTCATGTTAGACTCTGTGGCAGGTCAACTCATTGGAACAAGGACGGGGAGGCAATCAAAGGCCCTCCACCACTCAATTTGGGCGAGACTTTCTCATCCCAGACATAGCAAATATCATATATTCTTTGGCTGGCCGAAAACTTCATTTTGCTTTCATCAGTGATAAGATGGGGAACATGGAATGTTATATGTTTAGGCTACCATATGACGGACTCGGATATTTCAATGTTAATCAACTCTTTGATGACCTTCCCGATTCCGCTCAGGCCCATCTACAACTTGAAGGCACGATGTCTCCGGAAGGCCTCTTCTTAACGTCTTTTCTTCGTGAATACAGCACACAATGCAGGATTATAGAGAGCATACTTACCAAGTTGTAAATCTATTCTAAGTCAACCTCATGCCAAGTTTGAATATTAAATTTCGCTGGATACGCTCCAAAAGAAAAAAAAAGTATAGATGGAGAGAGGCACTCCGTCTTCGACTCCTGTCTTCTGACGCTTCGTGGCTGGCTCTTCTCTCCATCCAGGCAACTCAAAATCAAACCAAATGACCGGAGCGAAAACGTCAACTCTTCGCCACACGCTCTTCTTCTCGGTATGGTGCACTACACATCCTTAATCCTTCTTGCGAAGCCGTTTATCCCAGCAAGCATCGCAGCCAAACCAGATAATAAGCCCGCAAACCTTCCGCGAGGACCGAAGAATGAAACTGCAAGGCGGGCTCTTGAGATATGTCAGGAATTAGTTGCTGAAACTTACAGTATTGGGAATAGATACTGATAGTCATTCGGTAGCTTGCGACGCAGCCACTTGACAGCGACGCATTCTACGAAGAATGCCGGGCCAAGTTGAACGGCGCCATTTCCCAGAGAGTTACATAGCAGCCATTCTTTTTGGTTACGCAGACTAATTATTGGTAGTTAGTCTGATAGGTGAGTTGGCGGGTACCAACATTGATGCCGGCATTTTCGAGCCCTCTGAGAGCAGGTACGGCGGCCAATGTGTCTTACTATTGTTGCAAAAGCATCCCGCCTCCTACCTCTATCGGACCGCCAGTTTGGGTCAGTACTGGGGATAGCAAATTGTCTAGGCCTCGCAAACAACCACCATCGGAGAAGATGGAATGCAATACCGCTGAGGCCCATGAACATAAGTGGTTTTGATAGGGATTCGCTTCGCTGGAAAGGAATTATAAAGCATTACAACCCCAGTGTTCAAGATCTTGTAGGCATCTGGGCTAGCCGTTGTGTAAATGCTGTGTGACCATTTGTTGCACCGCAATGCAAGTCTCCTCATATTTCCTTGATCCGGATGCCACCGCGATTTCCAAGGTGATGCCGAGTACTGGAAACCACAATCCGCATGGCTAAACCCATAGATTCTTCTAAACCTTCAAAGATAGATTCAACATTGTCGTTAAAAAAAAAGCGTTGACATCCTCTGTGTATATACACATTCCACTCACCACCCGGCCCCTTTCTCCGGCGCATATCCACTCCCACCTGCACCACGACTCACAAGATCAATAGGCGTATTCTGCCTCGAGTTATCCATGGGCCCGTGACCCCTCTCATACGTCCCTGCAAGTTGATGATAGTCATTAGAAGTTGGGACCTCTCCAAAGCCAGTCACCCCACCGCCACGTGGCGAACTCAAGTTGTTCCCACCACTCTGCGGCGGCACGCCCTGCCAGGGATGCGCGACGGGGGTACTGCCCTGGAGCTCCATCGCGCTGGGGGCCGCGTTGCCCGCGGGCACAGGTTGTGTGGGTGTGATGGAGACCGAGTCCGTGGCTTTCAGCTCGTGCTCAGCTCCTGTGGGGGCGTGGCTTGCCAGGTGGGCTGCCACTCCTGGCCCCGGGGGCGCATCGCTCGCTGCAGCCTGCGCGGCCGTGTGGCGATGGACGCCGTTTCGACGGCGCAGGAAGAACCAAAAGAAGGCCAGCACAGCCGACATGCCTACCGCCGCGGCGCCGATGGCTATGCCTGCCACTGCGCCGGCGGACAGGCCCGAGCCCGAGCCCGAGCCCGATGAGCCCGAGCCGGGGCTCGACGAGTCGCTGCCACTGGTGGCCGAGGCTCCACCGGCGGTGAGGTCCGACGACCGGTAAAGCAGGGCGACGCGCTCGGCAGAGACCGTGAAGGCGGCGGCGCCAGAGACGGACATGGTCGTCGACTCGCGGTCGGCCCAGGTCAGCTGGACGGCACTGTCCGGGCCGAACGTGAAGGCGGTGGTCGAGGAGGGGCACTGCGACAGGCCGTTGACGATCATGGTCTCTTCGCCCGCGGTGACTGTTCCCTCGCACCATGTCGAGTAGATGCCGTAGGTTGTCACGGTGAGGCCGCTATGTAATATGATCAGGTTCAGGACTGGACATCTTCATGGGAAAACGGGGTGTTGGGTTAGTACGCACGTTGGGCAGCAATGCGCCGTGGTCTCCTCATCTTCGCCGGTGGGCGTCCGGACCTCCTCCCACGCGGTCGACCATCCGCTTGGGCAGCTCAACCCCGGAGAGTACAGGTAGGTATTGTCCAAGTTGCCTGGGATCGGCGGATAACAAGACTGGCCGTTGCTGTCACAGACGCCCTCGGGATAGATGGAGACAAAGCACGGCAGTGTGCCAGAGACGGCGTCTGTCTGACAGTTTGAAAGATAGCTCTGGGTGCAGTAAGAGGGCGGCTCAAAGGCAGTGGTCAGCGGGTTTGGTGTGATGGTTAACGTCGTTGCGAGTGTTGAAGTCTGCGTTGCCGAGGCACCCGTAGAGACGATGGTCTGGAGGGACGTTACGGTGATGGCCATCCTTGCTACAAGACGGGAGCCTGATCCGCACACCTCGCACTGCCAGTGGTGCAACACAAAGGACAGGGGAAACAAAGGTCACGGCAGGAGGACGAGACAGAGCAGAGCTGGCCTTGCTGAACAGAGGCGAACCTTGGAAGGCATCTTGAGCATGACCGTCTCCTCAAGGAGAAGAAAGGAAAAGAGCGAAGACCGGTACCGTAATTAAGGCCCCCAATGTCACCGTATTCATGCTGGTTTAATGAGACATGCATCCCGAAGGATCAACAGCCAGCTGAGGCGGATGGAACTAGGCCTATTATTAACAATCAATGTCTGGGGCCTTATCTTCTTGGCCCTCGAGGTTGAATCCACAGCCGCCCTCACCAAAAGCAAAGAAGTCTAGGGTTAGGGTCTCAAGGCCCCCTGCAGGCAGCTTAACCCAAATCTGCAAGGTCTCAACTCCACGGTGTGCTCCCTCTCACACGAGGTCGACCTCCCTTCAATGTCAACATCGAACACGCGTGCAGCTGTTGATTGACTTGGCCCCTCCTGCGGTGAGTCATTTACGGTCCCTCTCTATGTGGTCCATGTTTCGTTTCCCTTCATTGGTCCGCGGCCAATACGTCCCTGCTGTGCTGGGAATCAGGCGTCCAACCACCCGAGGGTCCTGCTTCACCAAATCAACTTTTCTGCGGACGCTGGCTTTTGAGGCTTCTGAACCGCTCGTGGTCTTCAAAATCGAAGACCTCAAGAAGCGACCTAAGCAGAGAGAGAGGGGACAAAGAAAAGCCGGGAATGTCATGTTCCCGGAAAACATCGACACTAGCCCCCAAAATATTGGGAACAAGATATCCCAGCATGAAGAGGTCAGTTGTCTCCCGGCTCGACCCGTTTGTATTCAAGAACACTAGTACCCTAAGGTTCAGATTTAACTTCTGCAACGTCGGCCCGGCAGCCGACTGGCAGCACAAGTACGCTGCAGGTGGTTCAAATGGCCCCGCAGGACAACGAACAGCTCGTCGAGATCGAATTCAGGAACAACTTGCCTTGCCCCCCCGAAGAAATTAAAGTTCGAGTCATTCAGACTTTCGTGCGAGGCTACATACATGTCTGGGCTGTTTGACCAGGTTTTGTTTCACGAATACCGGTCTCTAGCGCAGTTTGTGAAGTCCTACGAACCCAACTGTCGGGTCACCAAGCAAAGTGTCAGCAACTGCAAGAACAGGCCAGTCGTATTCCGTGTCCTGCCCGTAACAGAGGAGACTGAAGCCTTCGTCTCTCTTGTCAAGACGGCCTTCCCCAGATTTGACCCAGAAGACCTCTATGCCCTATCCGGGACGTACTTCAAGTACAAAAAGATCGTCCTCCGTGCACCCATACCGGGACACTACTACCATGGACCCTGTGAGGATGGACAGAATCTGGAGCGGACGGATTCACCATGGGAGAAAACATGGATCCAGGAATAAAAGGAGCTGAAGGAAAAAGGGCCCGAAAATCCCGAAAGCCATTCTCTGCCGCAAAAGAGACGGCAGTGACCAAACCCAGCTTGCTCCAGGCAAGGCAAGGGAGGTGGCATATTTCGATGCTCGGTCATGCACGTGCCAAGAATAGACCAACTTCCTGTTCGTCTCTTTACACACGCGCTGTTACGAACTTCTGCGAATTCGATGTTGCCAGACTATGCGGGCTCTTCTAGAGAGCTGCAGGTAGGGAGGGTTGGTCGTAATGCTGGGAGGCCCGTCGCTAAGCCTTGTTGATTTTGAAGGAGATGACGCTGCGAGGCCAAGCGTCTTTGGAATGCGAGTATTCTCGGTGCGCCGAGAGGATTGGTCTATACCAAATGACTTGGTGCATAAAATACCCAACAGAAACAAAGCTGCAGAGACACAAGGCAGGCCACTGGATGGAAAGCCTCGTTGGACGTCGGTGGCTTCTGGGACTGGTCAAGTCCTGAGCGATATTCCCGGGGTGCCAGTGGAGGCCCAGCTCCGAAGTCTTCAGGTAGTACTGCACATAGACTAGGGCCATTATCGGACACGAATTCGTTGGTAGGCTTGCTCGACGGCATGCAAGGGACTTGGGGTCGCGAGTGAGTTTCAAGTACATAGCGTGTGGCATGGGTCCTGATGAAAGACATATCATCGAATTTTGTCAGCGCAGGCGTCACAATTCAAGGACGCTCGCGTTGAGATTTGAGGCAACCTCGGGAAAGGAGGCCAGAACCAGTCTTCGACTTATTTGCTACCGAAAATATCTGGGAGACATGCCACTTCACATATTCATTTTGGGTAATGAAGTAGCCGCCACGGACACTGCAAAGGACAGGTTTTCATGCTTCAAACTCGACATTGCTTGGCCATGTAGGTAGCACTCGAGAGTCTGAGCTTCAGCTAGAGAACGGATATTACGGGCATTCCTGGCCTCATGCTTCTTCTTCCGGCTCAAAACGGGAATTCTGTTGGGTTGGTAATACATGAACTTGTGACCGTCTTTGTATGTGACGGCTGACTGCGGTTCGACCCGCCTCGCCGAGCTTCTAGCCTTTCCCTGGTTCGGCACGGGGGCGGCGTTTATAAGTGTTGACCATGACCCGAGCTTCTAGGAGAGGCGGCTCGTGTGCCGTGCCGTTCCCGTAGAAGTAATGGAACATCCTTCCAAGAGATTCCAAACAGTTGGGACGCTAAGTACTATCATTCCCGCCAATTTGCCCTTTTGAAAGACTTTCGAAGGGTGCAAGCTTTAAGGTGTCGAACTTTTGCCGTCTTTTGGGAGCGATGTTATTTGGTCCAGGACTGGTTAGCCAACGGAAGGTCTGTTGGCATTCGACGGACTATGGGCGACCAACCGTCATTCCTTGTCCGGTTGAAATTCGACAATTCGTAGATGCCGGGTACAATATGAACTTCTGGGCATTGCAGCATGATAATCGCTTGTATCATCATGCTTCCTGCCAACATTCACTGCCAGGAATCCTTTGTTAGAATGATTGAGGATATTAGTGGCCTGAGGACCCTTCCCGGGCAACGATGCGGGACTACTCAATGGTATCTCTTGCTCGTTGATTGATATAAGACGTTGAAGAACAGTTCATATTGACGACGACGAAAGATACTCGAACATCCCTTTATACTTTCCCCATAGCATTTACCGCAATCTCACGACAAGTCCTCAAACCATGTCTCAAACCGCCACAGCAAATATACATGCTCTCAACCTGAAGAGCTCAGGCAACACCAACGGCGAGAAGCGCACCCTGCCCGACCTCGCCGCCACCAGGAGCTCGGTTGGGGCCCAGGTCAAGGCATTCCTGAAGGGCTGCGGGCTGTCGTACCCCCAGCTGCGGAACCACGTCGAGTTCGAGGAGGAGTGCGTCCTCGAGGCCGTCCGGCGCGGGTACATGACCGACGACAACCGGGCCCTGCGGCCCTTCCTGACGTGGGGCGCGGCGATGGCCCGCAACGCCTACCCGCACCAGTCCTACGAGATCCAGGTCTTCATCTGCTTCTACACGGCCTTTCTCCTCTACATGGACGACACGTTCGAGGGCAACGTCGAGCCCGTCCGCCGGTTCGTCCAGCTCTTTGTCACCGGCCAGAAGCAGGCCGTTGGTCTTCTCGACCGCTACGCCGAGTTCCTGCTCGACATGCCCCGGATCTTTGGGACGGTCGAAGCAAACATCATGCTGGCCTCTACGATTCACCTCGTCACGGCGTTGTTGGTCGAGCACGAGTTCGAGAATGTGAAGGTAACAACACCTGACCTTTAGCTTGCGCAACACCCGTCGATATCGCTGTACTGACCTCGCTCTCACAGCTCGAGCCATCTGCATACAAATTCCCATACTTCATCAGGGTCATGTCCGGCGCCTCGGAAGTGTATACAATGTTCATCTTCCCACCCGAGATACCCTTGAAATGGAAGCTGCAGGCGCAGCCGGACTGTATGATATACATCAACCATGGAAAGTGAGTGGCAGATCCGACGGAGACCCCGGTGTGTTAGCTTCAATAGACGCTTGATACTAACAACGTCTCCCTCTAGTGACATACTCTCCTTCTACAAGGAGGAGCTGGCCGGGGACACCGTGAACCAAGTGTCGCTCACGGCACAGTGTCTCGGTGTGACCTCTGACGTCGTCCTCGGCGAGCTTGTGGAGGACGGAGCGAAATCTCACTTGCGCCTCCTCGAGATCTTGGCACCGCACAAAGAAGCGCTGGCGGCCTACGAGTCCTTCGCACTGGGGTATGTCGGGTTCCATGCTGCTATAGGCCGATACAGATTGCACGAACTTGATCTCAACGATGAATAGTTAGACCTTGGATTGGGCAGGACGGACGGAGGCGTTTGTGCCATTTTTGAATACTAGAATGTTAAGATTGAATGGATTTGCACTCACAGAAAAGTTATTGAAGTAGACACTCTTTAGAAAAGCTTAATCTATGCTGCTTTGCTCCTTTATATGTCTTCAAAGTTTCCTGGCTTATGTCTGGAGGCACATTTTCGCGCGATTTATAGATAATGCATAGGGACACAGATACCCAAAAAAAATAGCTACCAAAGAAGGGCATCATCCTGCAGATGCCGAGCTGTCTTAGTGATGGCGGCACCTGGGTTTATTGAGAGACGCATCTTGTATTGGCAGTCGACAATCAGAAAATTGAGCCTGATCTATACTGCCCTGATCAGGTCTCCAAGAATGGTCTGTTGAATCCATGGTATGAGGTTTCGCTTGTCGCCATGTATGTAGATGAATGCAGCGAGAAATTCGAAGGAGAGGTGAAAGAGGAGAGCGGGTAAGATGTGGCCTGCCCTCGTGACTGCGCGTATAGAGGTGGTCCGAGCTTTTCGCGTTTGCCCCGAACGTCGTCACGACTTTTTGGCGTCACCTTTGTGTTCAAGGACAGAGACAGACTGCCGAGCCGCTCTGATTTGACCTGGTCTTTCTTGACTTGATTTCGCCCCATCTCAATCAATGTGAATCCTCGATTGACCGGCGTCCGGCCAGTCTGCCCTCCCCAAAGATTGCCCACTCCCTCGTCTCGGACCCCGCCATTGCGCATCATTCGACTCTCGACTTGATCCATTTCCAACAGCCAGCAATGGCGCCCTCACGGACTGGCAAGATGGCGCGCCCCGCGCCCAAAGTCTCCAATCCAAAGACCCCAAAGCGTCCCAGTACAACAAACAAGAGCATTCTCAATTTCTTCCAAAAAGTCGACCGCCCCGAAGAGTCTATGTTCGTGGGTGGCGATGCTGGTGTCGCAGTGCCAAGTCAACCCCCCCAAGATGACGACGATATCTACGGCGCTGAGGATCCAGTGTTGGAAGAGAGATTCAACGAGGCCCAAGCGCCAAGCAAGAGGAGGAAACTGAGTCCTACCGAAGACACCCAGGACGAGAACACTGCACCAGCTGCTGCTGCTGCTACCAAGCCCAAGCCAGAACCCAGACCGACGCCTGCCAAATCTTCTCCGCCGACCAAGAAGCCGCGAAAAGGACCGTTCTTGGATGACTCAGATTCTGAGGACGAACCCGAAGATGATGTCAAGTCACCAGGGAATCTGTCGAATGGACCGAAGCCCAAAGAACCACCCTCGATCAAGGAGGACCAGGAAGTATGGCCGACCACACCCAAGGACCCGGAGAGGACGAGTCTAACCCCTGCCCCTCATCCAGCCCCCAGAACACCCCCGCCGCCCCTCAAGAACGAAGCATCGACCGACGGAGACTTTCGCGACCTCGACGGCCCAGACGATGAATTTGACGATGATCTGTTCGAAGGCGAAGAGTTGCGCGAGATGCGATTTATCAAAGAGCAGGCCCGGCTCGAGGCCGAGGAGGCCGGGATCCAGACCTGTGACGATGGACTCGAGACGCTGATGGAAGACGACGGCATGACAGAGAGCTGTCCAATATGCAACAGCAGCCTCGCGGGGGTCACGCCCGACCAGGCCACCGTGCACGTTAACTCTTGTCTGGACGGGAATCCCACTCCTCTCCCATCAACGAAGCCTACAAAATTGCCCTCGCCGGAACTCAAGCCTGAACCAAAGAACATTAAATCAGAAATACCTGACGAGAAGGAGAAGACGATAAATATGGTCTCAGCGCCAGAGGTCGGCAAAAGGTTCGCTCGTGCTGCAGTTGCGCGGCCAGGCCAGGCAAACCCAATAGAACTCGGCGGAGGACCAAGTAAAAACGGCGGTGGTTCCACGACTGCCTTCTCTAAATTGATGTCCGGCCATGCCGAAGACGCAGCCTGGGCAACTGCAGCCGCAGCCGAGAACGCGGCCCGGGGAAAGCCTGCGTATCAGCGGACCTGTCCCTTCTACAAGATCATGCCCGGCTTCCACATCTGCGTAGATGCCTTCCGGTATGGCGCGGTTGACGGGTGCAGGGCATATTTCCTGAGCCATTTCCACAGCGATCACTACATCGGCCTCACGGCGAATTGGACACACGGGCCGATTTACTGCAGCAAGGTCACAGGGAGCCTGGTCAAGTCCCAGCTCAAGACAGCGGAGAAGTATGTCGTGGAGCTGGAGTTCGAGAAGAAGGTGCCTATACCTGGGACAGATGGGGCATTCGTGACTATGATTCCCGCAAACCACTGTCCTGGAAGTTCCTTGTTTCTCTTCGAAAAGACCGTCTCGAACCCCAACCCACATGCGCACTCAAAAGAGAAACGGGTACAGCGCATCCTACATTGCGGCGATTTCCGCGCATGTCCGGCACACATCGAGCACCCACAGCTGAAGCCAGACATCATTGATGCGCTAGGCAAAGTCAAGCAGCAAAAGATCGACGTGTGCTACCTCGACACGACGTATCTCAACCCGCGGTATTCCTTCCCGCCACAGACCGACGTCATCCAAGCAACAGCCAACTTGTGCCTCGAACTAGACACAAGCCTGCGAGCAGAAGACGAATCCATCTGGAACGGCGTTCTCCGCCGGCGCGAGGGCCGCGGTATAGGGAACAACGACACAGTCAGCCGGTTCTTCGTCGCAGCCGACAAGCCTTCTTCAGACAGCAAGCAGTCTGCCGCGACAACAAGCAGCACCATTGCCACCACCACCACCACCACCATCAAGCCCACCCCAGCAAGCCCAAACGCCTTCACGGCCCTGGGCCGAAAAGCGCGCGACAACCGCAACCGCCTGCTGGTGGTGTGCGGGACGTACAGCATCGGCAAGGAGCGCATCTGCAAGGCGGTGGCGCAGGCGCTGAGGACAAAGATCTACGCGGCGCCGCACAAGATCCGCATCTGCTCGCAGCTGGGCGACCCGGAGCTCGCGGCGCTCATGACGTCGGACCCGGCCGAGGCGCAGGTGCACATGCAGATGCTCATGGAGCTGCGCGCCGAGACGCTCGCCGAGTACCTCGACGCGAACCGCCCGCACTTTGGCCGCGTCGTGGGGTTCCGGCCCAGCGGGTGGAACTACCGGCCCAGCCTGGCCAACAACAACGGCAGCGCCGGCGGGGGTGGAGCTGGAGCTGGAGCTGGGGGCGGGGGCGGTGGCAGCAGCGCCGCGCAGGTGACGGCCAGCACGCCGCCCAGCTCGGTCCCCACGGCACAGATCCTGCACGGGCCGGCGTGGCGCACGCGGTTCGGGCCCCGGGACCTGGTGCCGCAGCAGGGGTCCTCGCGCGACGCCATGTGCTTCGGGGTGCCCTACAGCGAGCACTCGAGCTTCCGCGAGCTGATGCTGTTCGTCATGTCGCTGCGCATCGAGCGCGTCGTGCCGACCGTCAACGTCGGCAGCGAGGCCGGGCGGCGCCGCATGAAGGGCTGGACGGACCGGTGGCTCGCCGAGAGGCGGCGCGGCGGGGTCGTCAGGCTCGTCCGGGAGGAGGGGGACGGGGGCGAGGACGAGCTTGGGAGCGACGGGGAGGCTCGGGAGGGGGCGGGTCAGGGAGGAGGTGGTGGCCGTGGGGAGGTTGCGATGTGGGATGGCAAGGATGGGCGAGGTGGCGGCGTGTATTGGTAGTGACGAGTCCACTCCCTCGTATGTAAATATCTATCTGTCTTGTATCTTCATACCAGCCCAATATCCAGCCTGGCATTATACACTCACGGAGATTGAAAACTCCAAAAGCCTCTCGTCAAGCATTGGACCCAGTGGCACGCATGTCGTAAGCAGTATCTTGAACAAAGTAGCAACACAAACATACCGGATGGGAAATTGTTTGAGTTGGGCGCAAGACATGCTTCTTTTCCTCTTATTCTATGCCTCTTCTGGGTATTGCCTCCTCCATCCCGTAAGAACGCCCTCATGAAATCTGTCCTCGGCCTAGATGACCCAAGCAGCCACTTTTGCCGATTCTGTTCCTCGTCACATTCACGTGCCCCTTTACGGTTGTTGTCAATCGTATCCTCAGTTTGAACCCCTTCACCTCTTGAAGGTGAGTCGTCCTACCACGCCCCCATCCCTTTGATGATATCCTCCGCAACTATGAACCCGCCAGATTCACTCACTTTGCCTTGGCAGCCTGGTTTGAAGCCTCTGTGTAACAGACAAGGTCCTGTCAGCACGATGCGCCCTTCTTCGGCCACCACTTATCATCTCACAGCAGAAACACAAAAAAAAAAAAAAAAAAAAAGGAGAAGAGAAGGGGTGGTGGGGGCCAAGTGGGGCGTGTTCATAAAGACTCACCTCGCCTGGCAGCATCCTCGAGGAGCGTGACGTCGACGGCGCTGGCGGGCAGGTGGACGTAGCGCACGACGGAGCCGCGGATGAAGACGTTCTTGACGGCGCTGAGGTGGGGGTAGCGCAGCTCCTCGTGGACCGAGATGTCGTCGAGCTTGATGTTGAGGTACTGGTCGACCGACTTGAGCGTGCCCGTGACCTTGATGTCGTTCTTGAGCTCGACCGTCACGGACTGGTCGATGAGCGTCTTGAAGAAGCTGTGGGGAATTTATTCGTCAGCCGGGCCCGGGGAGAGTTATAGTCAGTGATGTTGATCTTTTCATTCAAGACTTGGTGGCTTGGCGAGGAATTATGTGAGCTTGGAGGTTGATGGTGGGCCGGGGGGGGCGGCAGATAGGGCTGACGAGCGTGAGGTGAATGAGAGAAGCCGCGTGTGGAGAGGCCATCTCGGAGCAGAAGACTGAACGAGCTCCTTCACAGCAGCGAGACCCCAGCCAGCCCACGAGCTGCATCGCACTCTTCCATCTCACGCCCGTCCTTTACCCATCCTCTCGAGCCACACAGACCAGACATACAGGCGCACACTTTGCAGCCCACTCATATTTTCCGAGAAGGCAGACATGACAACGTCTCATATCCACCCCATCCACAACTTCATGACAACAGCCCTCCCCGGATGAGACAGCCCACCCAGACAAGAACAGTCCCCGGGAACACCTCACAGCCCGACCTCGCTCGGCCTAGACTCACCTAAAGAACAACATCCTGAGCGAGAGACCGGGGTAGGCGCAGGACAGGAGTGAGTGAGTTGTCTTTGGCGGGTTCGCGTATGTGGCGTTTGGCGCAGGTCGCTCAGGGGTCCCCTTTGATCCAGCTCAGACAAGAAAGCGGTTGTAAAAAAAAACGAGTGGGTGGGTGGTCGAGATTGAATGAGATGAGGTGAGATGATTTGCCTCGCTGTGTCGTCGTCGTAGTCGGCCGTATGGGGGAGATATCGAAGGGCGGATGATGATGGCGGTGCTGAAGCTTCAGCGGGTCGGGCGAATCGAGGTTGACGGTTCGAAGCTCTTTAGTGGGGATGCGTCGCTGCTGAGGTAAGCGGCAGGGGGTGGTGGGGTGGTGTTGTCACCCCTGCGCTCCCATAGCCGCACCCAGCCCATGCTGCTGTGGCTCTTCCTTCTTTCAAGCACTGTTCATTCCTCTCTGCCATACTGAACAAGACACTGCGAGGACTGGTGTCAAGAATGATAATAGATCCAAAGCTCGCAATACACCGTCACGAATTTTCAAACTCCACACTTCATTTCAGTAAGCATCATCGCCCCAACAAATTCACCAGCACACAAATCACTCCGGACATGCCAGTGGCACAATTCAGTTGTATTTTCCAAAGAACATAGGTATCGTATTTCCGTCTTGAGACAATTTCTTAAAATAAGTCCCCATCTCCAAGAAAGTTACTGGTTTTGTATGTATGTGTGTATTTGGGGGGAGAGTGGATTGGTGTTCATCGTCCGGTCCTTCCCTCTCTCTCCTCTCGTTCCCCACCTGTCCCTGGCACCATTTCTCTTCCCCCTTTGTCTTTTGTGTGCGGTATTTTTTTTAGGCATCATTTCTTGGGTCATGGATCGTGAAGGCGTTAGAAAAAAAGAAGAAGAAAAAAAAAAGAACGAAGCAAGAAGGAACAAGACGATCGCAGACAGGCTCTGTGACAGGCTCTGTCGCTCCATTCTCCCTCTCCGTCCCCATCCGTCGTCTGGCAACCGGTACCGCGTGTCTGTCGGATGTCTCGTTCCGTTCATCGTCATCGAAGTAAGAACAAGAAGCGAAAATCTTCCCCGCAGGAAGGGACGCACTCAAGGTCGTGAAGCAAAAGAAATTGTGGCCATTGGGCAAAGTGTTCAGGAAGGAAAAGGAGAAAAGAGATAACGCGGCAAGAACACGATTGGGTATCCTTCAACTTTGTTGTTACTGTGTGTGTCGTGATGCAGTCTTTCGTGAGAGAAGAGAGGAAACATGTTTCTTTTCCGGACGACCCATGCGTCCAAGCCCCGTCCGCTATCCAGTCACCTATTACCGTGTGGCACAAGGTCTGACAACAATGAAAACCAGTCCTGTGGTCCTCCCTCACTGTTACTATCCCAAGTCCTCTCCCTCGGGAGCCGTGCTGAAGACAACCCTCCACCTCTCGAATGGGGTTCGCCGCCGCCGCGACCTCCAGGTTTTGCGCAGTGGCGCGGGTTGAATTGGGCAACGAAAGGGTATCAAAGGAGCGTCCGTCTGGTGCGCGTTGCGCGTGTGGGCCGTCGCAACAAGTAAATCGATTAGCCGTGCCAAACTCCACGCCAAACAAACTCCGACGTCCAGGTCGTGTGTGGATAAGGAGACAACGTGGGTAATCGAAATCTTTCTCGCGGTCGTGAAATCGTAATCGTGTGGACAAATGGAACATAAGGCCCTCTGGCCCGAAAACAGAGCAGAGTGAAGCCGAAAGCAAACTGAAAGCTGCCTCGGGCTCACTCCTCGTCATCCTCCTCGTCGTTTTCGTCCGGACTCTCAGTATCCGTCTTACTCCTCTTGTTGGGGGTGTCCCCGCCGCCTACTGATTTTCTCTTCGATCCCAACCTTGACCCCGCATCATCGTCGTTTTCGTTGTTGTCGCCACCAACATCACCCTTCTTCCTCTCTATTTCTGCGACCTCATCCGCCGTCAGGAAACGTCCACCTGGGCCTCGTGGCCGGCGCATGGCATGGTTGTGTCGAGATTCGTGCAAATAAGGCTTACGCCCTTTGCTAGTCAGCCGCAGCGCCTCCTCCAGCCTCTGCCTCGCCACCCTGCGCTTCAAGATTCTGTGGAACTGCTTCGCGTTCACGTACAGAGGCGATTCCTCCTGACCTTGCGGCATCTCAGGCGACTGGGGGTGTTGCATGGCCTGGCCAGGTGGCATCGGAGGAGCGACCGAGGGACGCCCAGCAGCATGGTTCATGATGGCCTGCGGGTTAGGCACGCCAGGACTCGTGACTTGGCTCATCCTTCGCTGGGGCATGCTGTTCATCTGCTGGGGCGAGCGAGGGTCACGACCTGGCTCAGTCTTCGTCTTCATACTGCCCATCCTAGGTGATGTTTGCAGATTCGCGTCAGAGGACATGGAGTACGGGTAGGCTGATCCTGACGCAGCGGCCGTTGCAGCCATGGCGGCGGCCTGGATGCCGGGGACGCCATATTGCATGCCCGCATGTTGGGGCATGCCATACTGTGGCTGGTACATAGCGTGGCTCTGCGTTGGTGTTGTCTGTTGTTGCGACGGTAGAACAGGCGACTGCTGGATGTGCTGTGCCTGGGGCGACGTGATGCTATTAGCACCCGTCGAGCTGGGATAGGCTGTGGATATGTGCGGTTGCGAATTTTGCGGGTTATGCTGGTATTGCGCGTACTCCATCATGCTTGCCAGCGTTTTGTCGGAAACCTCTTTATGGGAATCCGGACGACGAATTTGATGTTGCGTGCCGATCGACGAGTGTTTTGGTCGTGCGTGGTTAGGGATCGCGATAGATTTGGCCAAACGATATGAGAATCGTAGTCAAAGGTCAGGAGTAGACAGACTACCCGTATCGCAGGTTTTGAATAGAGCAAGGCTTTCTGTGAGACAGTCGAGCGTGAGCCTGAATCAGTGTTGGTTTAGGCACGGCGCGCTGGGATGCGTTGCTCGTCGTCTGTCGTCACTGAGCACCCGAGGCTTGGGCTTGGTGCACACCCAATCTATTGGATATGCGTGGATGCGCTGGCAGTCGCGAAGGTTGTAGCCGAACTGCGTGATTGGCTGCACCGCGGCACATGCAAGCTGATGTATACGCGGGGCGGGCTGGGTGCAAGGTCCCTGGATGAATGGGTCCAGGGGCGATGAAGCCACGTGAAGATGAACGACAAGAAGATCTCGCTCCGGAGACGATGATCCACTTGGGACAGTCGTAGTTAGAAACGAGATGCTAACCCCAAGTGATTACTGGCCAAGGTAAACTCAACGGCTGATTGCGGGCCGTCGCGAAAGAAGCTCCGACGAAACAACTTGGGAGATCTTGTTTCCTAGGATCTGATGTTGTTGACAGACGGTACGCTTTAAATCGGCTCGTGCGATCTATCCAACCATTGGCATTAGTCGTGCTGCGCAAAATAGACCGTCAGGCATGAAAGCCGGGACCGACAATGAATAGACGAGGGGCAGATGGACGAGGTGTGCTAGTTAGGTAGGGATGCTTCGCGCCCTGGTCTCCCACTTGATGCGCTGGCATGCATGACGGAGCATGCACAAACCGGGCCCACCATGTAAGCCAGCTCAACCACCACCCACCCCCAGACCTGTTTCCGAGGGCAATGGCGATCAGGACGGGAAATTGTCACTGCGACGAGCGCCGCGACGCAAAAAGAAGGAAACCGATCAAGATGACGGCATGAGCAGTGCATTTCACTAGGGAAGAGGGCAATGCATGCAAGCACTCGGCACGGCAGGTGGCCAACAGCCCTGGGTGCCCGCCTGTCTGATCAACTTGACCGGCAGCATTTGCGTGCGACATCAGAACACAGGGCAAATGGCTGATTGACAAGTAGAGCGAGCGCATGCGCACAAGCAGGCACCGCTGTCTTCGGGGCTAGGGCGGCGAATTCATGTTGTACCAGGTAACGTGCGCATCCAGCAGCACATGACAAAGGTCGTCGTCGAGTCCTCATGCTGCAGGATGAGAAGGTGGGATCCAACTAATGGACACGCTTGTGCCGCCGGCACGAACCAACTTGATACAGTCTGCGCGAGTGCGGCGCGAGCGGAGGAACGGGTGGTGAGAAGGATTGTGTATCACCCTACAGGGCCGATTCGCCGCGGGTGCGTGATGTCTAGCCCGTGGCGGGGTTCTCCATCGAGCGAGGTTCCCGAGCGTTTGGGTGTGCGGGTGAGGGGTTCGATATTGAGGGTGTACCACTCAAGGCCGAGGGTATGGCAATGCTGAATTCTCCAACGTGGGAGAGGGGAATACCAGAGGGGAACAAATGTGCCAAACATAGATAAATGGAACGTACCAGTGTTTCCCAATGACACTTGCAGACGGGAACGTTGTCCCGCGTAGTTTATGTTGGAACTATAGGGACTGCGTCAGCATTTTGCACTCCCGGTTTCAACCATGCCGGTCAACGACAGGGTTGGTGGTTATGAAAGGTGTCATATGCGGTTGCGAGAGAAAAGAGAGTCACACAGGAAGCTTGGCTCGTCTGTCGAAGTGGTAAGATGGTCTCGCAGCAATGTAAATTTCTCGACAGAGGGAACCAGAATATGGCTCATACCCAAGCCAACGGGTGGGTCGAGGCCACTGAGGTGGTGTGGTGAGACGGGAGACGTAGGCGCCTTGGCCGAACAGGAGGGTGGAAAGGGTCGAAGGGAAGAGGGGCAAGGGTTGACGGAGCACAAGTAGGCCAGAGCTTACCTTTTGATGAGTACGAACGGGACTCAAAGATCACGGTGCCTTGATGGGTCCTGAGGCACAGCACACTTGCTTGATTGAGCGACGTTGTAGACGTTAAAATTCGCTGCCGCAGGCCGTTGATATCACGGGACTGTTGGTACAGCCAATGGAGACGTCAAGAGTGAAGCTGGCGGTGTTGATAGGTCTTGAACCGTCGCAGTGGTGAGAATACTGGCTTGGTGTCGCAAATCTAAGACGGTGTTAGCTGATTTGCTGGGCTGGTCAAGCCGTTTTATTTCTGTGTGCGCTGGAGCGGTGACTGGCTGACGACCTGAAGGTGGGCGGGCCCACAGGGCCCACTCGCAGGCAGAAAAGCCCGCGGGTGTGCGACCAGTGGGACGGACCTCGACGGATCGGAACAATCATGGGGCAGGGACACGAGACGACGAGGCTGGGCTGGTGCTGCAGCTGGAATTCATCGAACCCTGCCTGGCCGCTTGGCAGAGGCGTCACGACAGCAGTAGCAGATCAAGCTTTCGTCAGTTGCGAGGCTGTCATTTTGCGGTTGGCTGCGATTACGTGCTGGGGCTGTATGCCAGCATTGGCGCAGATGCTGGGCGGTTGGAAGCAGCGGATGGTTTGAGATGACAAGAGATGGTGGCGGTGCGCGCATGGGAGGGCACATAAGCACATGCAGCCCGACCGAATCCATCTGAGACGAGAGCCTGCGCCTGCGTCTGGGTCTGGGTCTGGGCCGTGGCCTTGGCCTGGGGCCTGCGCCGGCGTTGGTTTTTGCAGCTGTCTGCTGCAGGCCCAGAATGTCGGCACCCGACCTCATGGCTCGACCTGCAGGGCAAAGAGGGCAGGCGAGGGGGCAACTCTGGCGCGGCAGATAGAGGAGGATGACAGGCCAGGGTTAGGTTAGAGTGTGGGACGGTTGGTTGTATCACCGAGACAGACAGAAGCAAATCATCTTTTCCATACCTCTGGGCAATGCTTGATCGCGAGGCTGACAGGGGAAGCGTTGAGAAAGTACAGTAGAGAGGCTTTTCCAGCAGCGTTTGGTTCGCGTGCTTGTTAAGTCGAACTGATTCGTCCGTTCTGTCGAAGGCCGGGCTAGCAAACAATTAGTCGTCTGCAGGCTAGCTTATCTTGTTCCATGGTCAGCAACAGGCTCCGATCCAGCTGTAGACCACAGCACAGTAGTTGCAGATGGAAGTCTGATGGCCCGGGAAAGCTCAGACACTCTGCGGCTGCGTGCGTGCATGCCGTGGGACAAGGAGGCAGAATCCGGGGGAGGCGAGGAGTTGGACGGAAAGACTGGACGACGAATGAAACGCGACAGATTCTGTTTTTTGTGCCGAGACTCGATGGAGATGGGCAGGCAGTTTTGGGTTTGACGTAGGTTGGCTGTTGCTGATTGGGCTGTTTCGCACCCAGGGGTTTGGCACTCACGATGTGTCGTCTGGGCTCGACTCGACTCTGGACGGGACCGGACGTATGGATTGATGGAGGGCTAGGAAGCCAAGCGGGAGGGGGAAGGGGGCCGCATTCAAGAGACACAAAACAGCTGATGACCTACCCGATTTGGTGCGTGATGATCTGCTCTGCTCTGCTCGGTGCGGTGCGGTGCGGTACGAGGCGGTGCCGGAGATGCGGCGTGCTGCAATGCGGTGCGGTGCGGCTGCTATGCGATGCGATGCGATGCGATGCCGCGGCGATAGACACACCAAGTCGATGCGCGCGATGAATGGACGGTAATGAACTGGATACTGGATTCGATTGGACTGGATTTGGAGTGCAAGCGTGTTGATTGATTGGTGTTGCAAACTCAGGGCGGACAAGCCAGCAATTGGCCCAAGTCGCGGACACGCAGAGTGGATGGGGGCGCGGGTTGGGATTGGGCGGGCTGGGGGCGGGCTGGGGCGGATTGGCTGGGAGGGATAAGAAACTCTGGACTGGAGTGGCCTGAAATGGCACGAGCTGGAGCTGGGAGCTGCTGGGCACACGCAGGCACACGGCGGCTGGGGAAGCTGGTGACTGGCGAGTAGTTGAGTGTGAAGAGGGGGAGGCGGAATGGCCAGAAGGTCGAGGACTCAGGACTGCAAGATGATTCGAGGAAGGGCGGGAGCAGCTTTCTTTATCCGAGGGTGTGAATGGCTCAAATCAGCACGCTGTGGGTCCCTCCCTGCTGCCAGGCCAAGTCCAAGGCCCAAATCCCAGGTCCAGGGTCGGGTCCAAGTTCCAAGGGAAGGCGGAAGGGCAGAGGCAGCTCGGGGAAAATCCAGCAGCTTTGCTGGGTGCTGGTGCTGGTGCTGGAGGTGGATACGTACTTCCGCCGAGGTACTTCAGATGGTTGGGGTACCTGCAGACTTGTGCAGATCTCCACCCGTCGCGACGTATTTATCCTAACGAGAAACCTCCAGGGTCCGTGCTGGGGTGGGAAGGGGCGGGAAAACGGGACAGTGTGAGGGGCAAACGGCGCAACAGCTCAACGAGCTCGAACTCCTTTCTGGGAAGGGGGGGTGGGCTGGTGGGGGCATGTCCTGGCAAGGGCAAGCCGACCATCGGTGATGGCTGCTGGATGGAAAGAAGGTGCGATCTTTTGCTCGTCTGGAGCACTCAACCATCAATCGATTGATTGATGCATGGCTCGTCTCGCCCTGCCATCATCAAGTCAACTCCCTGGCATAACTCCATCATCGCATCCAAGAATCGCAACATCCAGAGGGTCGGCTATCTACTGTGTAGTATGTACAGTATTGCATAGTAGCAGCTGGATGCATGCAGTCAGCAAAAACGCATCGCACACAACGAAGCAGCCGGGCATCCAATGCCTTGATGGCCGCCTCAGATTCACATTCAGGCTCAGGTTCAGGCTCCTCGCAGCCGCCGCCGCCTTCACCCCCCTGCTCTGCTGTCTGCCAGAGCCTGTCCTTCCGCTGATATACCCTACCGCAGTAGAGCTTCTCCTCATCCTCATCTGTCCTTGGGTGACGTGACGTGATGCCCCTCGTCCTCGGTTCTTTTTCTCACCTCCTCGTTTTTTCCTCGCACGGTGCGGAAGCAACTTTTGCGCGACGCGTCCGGCACCTCGATCTCTATTTTTTTCAGAGCAAGGATGAGCTTACCCTTTCCGTCAAAGCATGGTTCCCCACCACATCACCGCAAGCCTGAGCTTCACATTACTGCACCCTCCGTGCATCGCCATTTTGACTTTTTCTTTCTCTGTCGTCGCCGCCTGGATTACGAATGAACCAGTGCTCTCTAGCCGGGTGCCGTCGAACCGATTCAGAACGGCCTCACTATCACCATCACCATCGTTATCACAAGCTTTGTCTTGTGTCAAAGTGTCAAATGTCAAGCTTCTACTCCCGCTAAGCACGGCTCGACCTGACCCCCCCCTCTAGACTTTCACAACTACCATACCTAGGCAGTGCTCGTTCAAACATTCGACGACCCGTGGGCCGCGGCCCGAGACCGTCGCACGCTGCCCTCCCTGCATCGAGATTCCACATGCAGGCCACGACTGATCGTCATCGGAGCTCTGCAACTTCGAAAAATGCCCAAAAATAGGCCATCTCACCCAGGTCACGACTCCACGGCTCCAGCACCCCAGGAGATTCTGCTCCTGCTCCCTCCTGCTCTTGTGAAAGACTTTTAGTCTATAGTGCGGAGATGCCAAGCTGGACTTAACCACATGTGAAGCTCTCCCTCTTCTCTAGCGTACACTGTGCCCAGGGAGGGAAGACCAGCTGCGGTGATAGAAAACCACCGACACTTGAAACGACCTACCATGCCGAACACCAGGAACCAGCAAGCTCCGGATGCTAGAACCATGTGTGTATATGGTGTGTGTGGTATATATGTGTGTATGTGTTTGTGTGTGTGCAGCAGCGTCATATAATTATCCCTCCACGATCATAATACCTAATAATCAGCATACCACACGACCTGTCCATCGAGCGATCTCGAGACGGTGCCAGCATACTGGGAGACGAATGGCACCTGTCATCATCGCTCGGTCGATGTTTTCGGGTACTCCAGGCTGAGAACAGACCTCTGCCGCGGTGGACATGCGCCAGAATGCCTGTAAGGCCTGCCTGCCTGCCTGCCCGCCTGTCAACTCTAACCCCAGGAAGACCCTCTTCATCCCGCCGTGCCGGAGCTGGTGACGCAGCCCCAGCCCCAAGACATCGCATTGCGGCTCAAGTGCCACCATGTCTCCGTTGAAATGTCGGTGAGGGCACGTGTACCATTCATGGCATCGCCATGGTGCTTTTTTGGGAATGCCTTAGTAGCGGTCTACAAAGTAAGATGTCTTGGAGGCGACTTCACGAAGTCTGGCGTCTTTGTCGTTGCTCGGAACGAGCGCACCCCAGCCCGTGTCAAAAACTGCATCAAGCCGACCCTCTGGGGGAAAAACACTGCACACAGTACCTACTGTACCAAGTATGACACGCGTTTTGCACCCCCCTCTTCTGGCGCAGCTTGGTCCGGTACTGTGTACCCACAAAGCGGCAGGCATCCTGGCAGCCCAGGAGGCCTCGAACCAGCCGGCGTCGACTCTGATATACCGTACAGTGCAATATACGGAGCATGAAACGCTACGACTGTTTCTTGGTCGGCCATCGAGACAAGCAGAACCCAAGAAGGAAGCCGACAGGACGTCACGGCTGTCGGTAGGGATCGAACGAGCGGGATCCGGGGTTCGATCCCGCTGAGTCACCGAAACGTAAACGACGCGGGTCTGGGGAGTCCGGACAGCTTCTGTGCGCACTCCCCTTGGCGAACCTGATGTGACCGGATGCCTTCCCCGAACTCTCAGACCGTCATCGGCATGGAGTGAGTGCCGAAGATGCTTTGCAGCTACCATGTCGACCTTTGGACGACGAAGTTGGGCTGATTGACGAGACGAGGGCACGGAGGGGAGACAAGCATCGGAGACGGGAATGCGATTCTGTCATTCTGTCCTCCATAGCCCGGATCACTCAGCCATCTGTCAGCGGACGCAATCTGGCAGATCCGTGCTACTGTGCCACTCCGCGACATTGAGCCTTGCAGATGGGGACTTTTGTCGGCGGCTGCTGTACGACCCTGCCAACGCGAGGCAGCAGGGATTTCCCCATCAGTGATCGCCGACGCAAGACCACCTGGGAGACCTGCACCTGCAGCCTCGCCCGCGCAGTCCCAGCACCGTTTTTCTGGTTGGATAGGAATCACTTGGTCCTCTGAGTGGTCGGAAATTGTTTCGCATTTTCTGGCCAACTGGCGGCGTTGGCGGCCTGCAACCAAAACGATCGGAGACCTGGGGTTGGTCAGAAATTTAG
The DNA here is from genome assembly GCA_023242295.1 of Diaporthe ilicicola. NCBI lineage: Eukaryota > Fungi > Ascomycota > Sordariomycetes > Diaporthales > Diaporthaceae > Diaporthe > Diaporthe ilicicola. The sequence goes on from JALPVH010000233.1 coordinate 56,271, forward strand.
CACCGACAGCCAGTGAGCGGCCAGAGAGGCGAGATGCTGTCGTGGGGTGCCACGGGCCCTTTTTGTGGACCGTCTCGGTAGGCATGGTGTCAGTGAACGGAGACCGCCGCGCGTTAAGCCCATCGAACTACACAGTCCTACCTCCCGGCAACATCATCTCGCGACATACATCGTTCCTCCAGCAGGGTCGATCTTATTGCCGTCATTTACTGTGGGTGTGACACACAGACATCATCGCCATCGGGAACAGGTAATGTCACGAACAAACTTGGCAGCGTAGCTTTGGCCCTCAAATTACAGCGTAACATCTCGGGTATCTCACGATTCATCCGAAATAGTCTCTCACATTTCACACGCCGTCCTTTTCCTTTTCCCCCCATTTTGTCTCTTCAGCCTTGTTGTTTCTCTTTTGTCCCTGGATGCTTAGTGGCCCGATTTACGACCACAGTGCGGACCGTCCCTAGTCATTTAGTGTTGCGATGCATCAATCACAGCTCGGCTTTGAACCCACCGTCTTGGACGAGGCTCGCCAATTGGGGTCCGTGACGTGGACTGAGAGCTTCTTTTGACCTCAACTCTCAAAAGTCTCGACGCAGACGCACCGGCCAGCCAAGTCCCCACACAGACCTGGAGTGATGCTTCACTTCCATCTGGCTCCAGCGCCGAATGGTTGGTTCGGACATAGACTACATCATGGTCCTGGTTGGAGGAGCTCTCAACGTGGTTTGACCCATGAGAAACAGTTTTGCTTGCGCTCGACGACCTCTCGTCCTTTCTCCACGATCCCTCTTCGAAACGCTCAATGGCGCCCTTCTCTCGTCTAAAGTTGCCATCACATCTCAGCACGCCGAACCGGCCAACCCTATATACAAACTGTCTGGGGTTGTTTTCTTCAGCAAGACCTCATGAAATGCATCCGACCAATCAAGTCCGCGAGGCCATCCTTTTTAGAAGTGATTTGGCGCCGGGTGGATGGTAATTCCCCACCACATGGGCGGGCGGGTCCCTTTTGATTACATGTTCTGCGCGTGTAACTAACATGCCCTTTCCCCATGTCTCACCTAATTCATTTATTTTCACCGCATTCGGCGCGTGCCTGAGCTCTCTCCGCTCTTCCCGCATGTGATTTTGGACATTCGCGCCTTCTCATGCAGGCCAGAGGGAACGATGCGGCCCTGGAGGATTGGCTTCCCGGGGATTTTCATCGCGATTTGCCCATGACGGTGGGAAATGGGGGTACAACCAATCCGCAGATTGGCCTCATGCATTCGCGGCCCGGCCTTTTGAGATGGGCGATGGGGCCCCGAAAAGTCGAATCGTTTCCAAGGTTGCAGTTCATTGATCGGCACTCCTGTGCCAATACTTTGTTGCTTTTGACGGACAGGGCTGGGACCTCCGGGCACGTGGGTGAGCGAGGGCAGACTGCGACTGCTTTTCTCTCCCTGCCGTGTGCAGCGGGCGACGGGGGGGGTGGTTGTTAATCAAACCCGTGCCGCGTGGGCGGCGTGGCCGGGGAGCCTGGGGTGGTGGGAGCTGGGAGCCCAGCTGTGTGTGTCACATTGCTCGTGCATGCGTGCGAAAGGGACGAAGAAGCATGGCCCTTCTCCTATGTCTGAGACATTCGACGCCCTGGGAATCTACTGGGGGGGTGAGGCTGAGGGGGAGCGGTGGCCTTCTAACGACTTTTCTGACAGTCTGGCCTTCAGAATGTCACACTCACATTCGCAGACGGCACAGAAGTTCCTCAACCCTTTTTTCCCCCCCCTTTTCGGCCCCCCCCCCCCGACTTTTTTTTTTCTTTTCTTTTTTTTTTTTTCCTCCACGGCGAGTGAGCAAATTGTTCCAGAAATATCGGGCCGTCCCCTTCCCATCCACCCCCTCCACCTCCTTTCCCGTGTCCTCACCCCCCGGGACTTCCCCCATTGCTCTGGCTGTGGCTGCAGGTGATGTGATTGTGATGTGATGACGTGAAGTTGGAAATGGAAAGCCCATCATATCGGGGTCGGGCCTCGGCCTGGATAGCCCGCGCCTCGAAGCCGCGCAACCCAAACTCTCCCGCCCGCTCATCTCTGCCTTTTGTCTCTTTTCTTTTTTTCATGCAACGACTGCCTTGCCAGACCTGGAGGTTTGCGCCGAGACAGGTTTCGTGATCTCTGAGGTATGGGGCTTTTGAGGGGCCGCGGGCGCCGTCTTTTCGCTTTCGGGCTTGAGGCAGGTGAGCTCCTTTAAGTTTTGCTTCTGTGTTTGAGGAGGTTCTTTGTCGACTACTGGTTTCTTTGAATGATGAAATGGCATGGCGGGGTGTTGGCTTGGAATTGGTAATAGGGGCCTGGGTGAGCGATGGCTCACTCGGTTGACCGCTCAATTGTCTTGTTAATTTCCTCATGTCGTCTGTCGCCTGCTTGTTGTGGCTTGCTTGCTTACGGTCCTTCATACTCATGGTCGTCCCTTGACTGCTCCGTGGTCTTTTCATTGACAGTGGTGAAGGACGACGTGCAAGTGGTTGAGTCCGTTTGCGGGCACGCCTGGGGACCCGGAGTGGAATCGATCTCTTCTTCTACGTAGTAAGTTATGCAGCATCTGTGATTGTGTCTCTCCGAAACTTCCGTCGAAACCCTACGCCAGTGACCATACAGTAAGTAGTAAAGAGTCATATGCTGGACCACCGCCCTGGAACCCAGCTGTTACAGATTTAGGACTGCTGCGTTTACTGTCTGATATGGGTTTCTCCGGGGAATGTCTTCGTTAGATAGATATATAAGTAGTCTGTTTACTCGGGACGGAGATCCCCGTTGATGGCAGCGTAAAGCCTTTTACCTGCTACCAATATAATAGCATTCTTCCCCAAAGCTTTAGGTACTACAACGGCTCTAGCAGGGGCCTAACTATAGTAAACCAGAAATATATGGTAATAGGGTATATTATAATAATTTACGGTATTACGCTTCTTCTAAATATAGCTTTCCTTATAAATTTATAAGAAGAGTATATTACTAAAAGCTTACCCGCCTTACTTCTTCCTTTCTTTAATATTAATAATAATAAAAACCTTTAAAGCCGGTAAAGGGGCTAATTAAATATAAAGTGCGTTAGCTAAAGGGGGAGGAGAAATAAAATAAAAGAAAAGCTATATAATAAAGGGGCATTATAAAGTAAAACTTAAGCGGCTAGTTTTTATACCGAAGTAATTAAAAGTATTAGGAATTTCTAGATATAAGTACTTTTGCTATTAAATAAAATAAAAAGGTATATTAAATTAAATAAGTGTAATATATTGGATTACCGTAATATATCCTATTACTATAGGTTTTTAGCTAACTATTAGGTGGCTAGTTTATTATAATTAGGGCGCTGCCAGAGCTATTGCAGTAAGCAGCAGCTTTGCCTATTATTAAGCCGGTTGATTTCGCTATCTTTATAAGGTCCAGAGCTGATTGTGTTTATATTCGGCTCCCTGGTGCATGTTAATGCCGGCATATATTATGAGCATGGCTGTATTGATTAAACGATTCGCAATGTATCTGAACTCAGCTTCGGCCTCATCTGTAAAAATCGTGTTACTACAATGATTGGTTTGCCGAGAATAGGCAAAGGTGCACAGTTGTTCTTGCCGGTGGTTGATGAGACACGTAAGCACATTATACCACCTACTCATTTCCTCCCAATGGGTGCTTGTCTTGTGTGATTTATCAACCGATAGATTGTTGTCCGCTACCTGGCCTTCTCATGATTTCTTTTTTTTTAAAAAGAATACACGTAATCGATCTAATAGCGGTCCCAAGGCAGATCCCAAAAAGAGAGTTCAAGTTATCATAATCAAGAAGAGATCTCTGGGTAAGGGCAAGTCATTTCAGAATACCGAGAAGCAAGCACGCTTTTTGGTTCCGAAATTCAAAACGTTATTTGGCCTCCAAGAAAGGAGGGGTGGCTGATGGAGAGAGGAAACGGGAGAAGCGAATGAAATGTATGAAGAGAGCATTAAGCATGATAAGGAAATAGACATGAGCCTCCCTTCGAAGTAGGTGAAGAGAGGGAGCTAGAGTCAACAGATGGAAATGTCGTAGCAAACCCGAAGATGCTCATCTAAATCATCCAATTTGTATCGTAGAACCTTTTTCACCCCCCGGACGCAGCTGAATGCAAGGACTGAGTGAGTCCAGGAAGACTCTCAAGTCGTTCGGATATATCTCATATTAGTGACTCTAGTGTGAGGAGAAGAGGTGAATCGCATAGAAACCAAGCATGGCAAGAGAATCGGTAGACAAAGGGCACTTGTATGATTTATGCAAACGTTGCTAAACAGGTCATCACTCATCCGACATAACCAGACAAATTGTTTGCTATCTCAGAAGTCATAGTAAGGTAAGCTTACGCTTAACAGCGCAATCTTAATACTAAGTTTTACAAGCACAACTCAGGGTGCCTAGCAGATCCTAATATCCTTGCACTCCTCCTCCACGCAGGCCTCCCCGTCCATAATCCCATGTATGTACACTTCTCCAATGAATGTGAAAGATCCATCCGTCAGCGGTCGTATTAATAGTGGTACCCGACCTCTCCGAGCCAGGAGTAATCCTGCCTCCCACCTCGGTTTCCCCGGAGAAGAAGACAGAGCCATCCATTGACGGCCCAACCCAGCCGTCGCCCACGGGCACAGGTAACATACGTCCAGAAAGGACTGTATCCTCTCCAAAACGTCTTCAGATACGAGGAAAGTACCATCAGGGGCATATACTTGACGGCTTGTGGATGATTTTCGAGAAGTGATTGGATGGGCTGTAGTCTCTGGGACCACTCCTTAAACAGTGCTTGGGCCTTTTCCATGCCTCCGTCGTGTTAGTTCCTTGGGCAAAGAGTTGCCAGTACAAAGCTGACAGATCGTCGTTCTGCTTGATTGAGTCTGTATTGATGATTGAATCATGCCTTTGGGTGTGAGAAAACTTTTCCCAGGCGAATAATGTCTTGAAAGTATCCGCGAAGTCTGGGTGTCGAACATTCCCCTTTGCCGACCTCAAATACCGCCATCCTCCCTGGCATGCCGCTACTGGCTCCCCGAAGGTTTTCTCGGTGCTGTTGGCATGGTTATCTCCCTTATTTATGGATTCTGTCGGATAATATCCTTCTGGGTCCTGCTGGACGAGTTTTTCGACACGCCTCAGGTCCGATGTGACTTTCATGTATCGATGTGAACCTGCAAGGTGCTGGACTGAGATTAGCTCGTAACCGTTGATGATGGTGGTTTTTCCATCTTGAGGAACCCGGAAGTCCTCTCTCATTCCCTTATTTGCGTGTGTCGTCCGATCTCGGTCCACGGAATCCTTTGTTAATGGGGAGCTGATATAGTCAGTAAGACTCCAGTCTGTAAGCCAAGAGGGCAGTCCGGGACGGGCAGACTTAGTAGTCACTCCTATGACGTCCAGATTGCCGAGCTTCTCAATAAATTACTGACTGACTTGACGGTAGACAAGAACCGCGCGTGGCCGAGGCTGCTGTTGTATGGGATACTCGAAGCGAGCAAGATTACTTTCCATGTGTGAACCCACGATCCGCTAACAACAGAATGGTAGCCCAAGTGCCGAGTGTGGTCCATCGTGTAAGAGAGCCATTTCACTGGAGGAAGTTCGATGTTTAGATGGGACACAAGAGTGATTGCGAGCTCCAACTTGAGAGTTTTGACTCGACCATTCTGTCTTTCCGTAGCTGGTGATGAGGAAAGGGAGTTGGGGACAAGGTGCGACGAACGTTTGGTCGACGATGGGCTAGAATTGTCCACAATCTGGAGTGATGCTATCGGATCGCAAATGGAGAGAATCGATTTTCCTTAATCAGAGGTGGCAGACCTTTACATATAAGCCCATCTATTGCTCAGCTATTTTGCATTTGCCTAAGTAATTGATGCCGGATTTCAAACAAGGAACAACACGAATAGGCAACTAACCTTGAGGTATTACTTGGCCAGTCATTACAACAGATTGAGACAGTAGACATTATCACTGTAATATCAGTACCACCTAATACTTAGGTACAATATGTAGTTTCCGGGTTGGCGTACGAGTTCTTCTTATAAGCCTGAATAAAATAACAATAAAGCCCTAGTCCATCTCCAGCTTTCTTGTTCAAATTCCAATGAAGATGATTAGCAGCCTGGTGCCTTTCTTTCACGGGCTACGAGACGACGAGCTGTGGGATGGCAGCGTCATGAATGCAGAAGCCTCAATCGAGCTGAGCTCGATGAAGAAGGCAGCCGCTAAGACGATTGTGTGCCTTTGGAATGCGATGAAAGGTATGGATTCTTCGCCGCTGAGACACCTGAGAAATCCGAGTCACAGTCTCCACCATCTCAGCCAACGACTAGGAGCCAGCGCAACGATACAGAGACGCCGGACGTGCTCGATGCACCATACCTGGAACCACATTTCAGCGCATCTGTTGCCGAAATCCTAGGTGAGGCCCATTGATACCAGACCATGTATCTGAAGTCACTTGACTGCTGAATGTACTCGACTCAAAATGTGGTACGTTGGTAATTTAGCATGTATCGTTCCCCCTCTTCGAGACTATCGATTTATTAATCACCTTCATTTGATTCCGGCTTAAGATAATATCGACAATGGGTGAATTTGTCCCTTTTCCCTCGATCGAAACCACGACATATCCAGGACTCCAGCTGCAGTTGATATTAATCCTCTATCGCATGTGGAACACACCGTCCATCCCTCATCTCTATCTCGTTTAGTGTAAATATGTGCTAGGGGAGGGAAAATTCCTTGATCTTCTCTAAAAGTTCCTGTTTTCTGTCGTCTTCCAGAAAACTCGATAAGATGGAGTTTCTTGCCAGCCCTCTCATCCTCTCTAGATCCAAGCCAAGCTGCTCGTGGACCAGCACGTACTCATCCAGACACCATGACCCAAACATAGCAGGATCATCCGAGTTCAACATGCACATCACCCCTTTTTCCAGAAATTTCGGCAGAGGATGCTCTTTCACCGAACTACAGCCGCCAGTGAGAATATTCGACGTGATGTTGATCTCAATAGGCGTTTGGCTCTCCGCCAGCTCTGCCAAGAGACCTTCATCGTGCTGCGCATCAAGCCCATGCCCGATCCTCTCGGCGCCAATGTCCAGCGCAGCCCGAATCTCGACCGGACCTTTCACAGGCCCACTCGCCTCACCAGCATGGGCAGTCAGCCGCAGCCCCGCCCGCCTAGCCTCAGCATACGCCTCGCGGAACTCCCCCGAAGGCCCAGCGACCTCGTCGCCTCCGATGCCCACGCCCACGATGCTAGGGAACCGCTGCCTGAGCCGCGCCGCCAGGCGGAACACCTCACCGACGTGCGCGGGGCCCCACTGCCGCACGGCGTCCGCGATCCACAGCAGCGAGAACGACTGCCCAGCCGCCGCAGCCTCGGCCTCGACCTCTCTGCGCACCCTCTCCACGGCGGCCACGGCGTCCTCGACTCGCAGATCGGGCTTCCACCGCAGGATGTTGCCCCACGCCATGAAGACCTCGGCGTGCACGACGCCCTGCGCGCGCAGGTCGCGCATCATCTCGGCGGCGACGAGGGCGTAGTCTTCGGGCGTCTGCAGGCGGTCGCATACCAACCTAAAGGTCTGCAGGAAGTGGCGGAAGTCCTTGTACTTGTACAGCGCGCGGGCCTGCTCCAGCGTCAGGGGCGAGGCGTCGTGCCGCTGCGAGAGCACCACCAGCGTCTCGGGCGTCACCGTGCCCTCGAGGTGGAGGTGCAGCTCTGCCTTGGGGAGATGCCGCAGCCAGGCTTTTGAGGGGGATGCTGTGGTGTTTGTCATTATCGGCGAGGACGGGTGTGGAGGTGGATAGGTGCTTGGCCTGGTCGCATGTCGGTGGTGAGCTATTTCGAGAGGCGGTGTTTAGAATTTGGAGCTTCTACTCTCATATGCAATCAATCGTTCCAAAACCACGCTAGTGACGCGACATGACCGACACACGCGAACTTACATACAACCGTCATTTTTCAACATATTCGCTTCTTTCCCAACCAGTTTTGCTACAAATTACTCGAACCGTATATCAAAAGAATAAGGCTATTCGCAGCTATCTATTGCTTATTTCCATATTAATTCTAAAGGTTTTATTATGGAGATATTTAAGTTAGAAGTGTAATTTTAATAGCATACCTCGTTATTTTTCCAATATATTTGCTTCTTTCCCTACCAGTTTCGCTACAGACCACTCGAACTGTATATCAAAAGAAAAAGGCTATTCGCAGCTATCTATTGCTTATTTCCATATTAATTCTGGAGGTTTCGTTATAAAGATATTTAAGTTAGAAGTGTAATTTTAATAAATCTCTAAAATTTTGGAAAGGGGGGGTATTTTTAGGAGTTCTTTTATATACACTAGCTGCAGCCCTGTAAAAGTAGCCAGAAACCTCAAAAACACACCCCCTTAAACATGCAATTATCAATCTTGCTTTAATAAATTCAAGCTATATATAAGAAGAAAGAGCGGAATTATAGCTATCTACTCATATTTTCCTTAAAATTTTTAAACCTCTTGATCTTGAGAAATATCCAAATATAGTCCAAAATAACAAGGTGTATGCAATTTCGTGTGTGTCGGTTATGTTGCGTTACTAGCGTGGTTTTGGAACGATTGATTGCATATGAGAGTACTTAGGCAAGCGTTGTCGCTCAATCCCGTTTGCTGACTCACACGCAATTGCGTGATATACCGGCACCGACGTTGCATGAGACTTTGATTCTTCAAGAATATCTGCATCCGCGCCAGTAGGTTTTTGGGCCCAAGAACTTCTGAAAGTTCTTAGATTTCAAATGCTTTCGGGCTTCAAATTCCAAGGGTAATTATTGTACGTGTTGTTTACATGGTTTAGGGTGTTTGGGATAAGTTGTTGCGAGGGGAAGGGCAGCATCTATCACATGTGGACTTTCCATTTTGATATTTTTCATCTCCATAGTTGCATGTGGCTTTCTTGTCAACATTGGTCTTTTTCTCCTTTATCAAGCGAGTGCTTGATTGAGAAGACGTGACGGGCGTATGTGACGGACCTGGAGTGGCTGCGCACAGACCACCTTCAGCCCCAGGCCCTCTGCATGTGCTGTTAAAGAGCTGATCGCAATCGGAGGCAACCTTCTAAATTCTCTGACGTTTTCAAAGACTGGAGCCGAAGCCCGAAGCTGTGCCCTCACCATGTCAGACGCAAACGCAACCACGCCAAGGGTCTTCATCGCCCGTCACGGTAAGACAAAGTCAAACTCGAGATGTCTTGCCAGTAATGATTCGCTGAGCCAGTCACTTCCTTTGCCCGATTGATAGGAGAGACGGAGTGGACCATCTCTGGGCAATGCACGGGAAATGCGGATATCCCGTTGACTGAAAATGGCGAGAGGCAGAGCAGAGGCACCGGCGAGAAGCTCGTCGGGCGGGGCAAGCTGATTGATCCTGCCAAACTTGCCCATGTCTTTTGCTCTCCGCGTCAACGAGCCACCAAGACGCTCGATCTCCTTCTCGGAGAGGAGGCGAAAGCGGCTCTGGAGTCCGAGAGAAAGCTCAGCATTACGGACGATATTACTGAGTGGGACTATGGCACCTATGGTCCGTGATTTCCCGGTATCTTCGTTGAATTGGAGGGGGGCGAGCTGACATGTGTTCGCGAAAGAGGGCATCACTCCAGCTCAGATCAAGGCACGGCGAGCCGAGGAGGGTCTATCTAAGTGGGACATTTGGTCCATGGGATGTCCCGGAGGAGAGTAGGCACACATCCAACTACCCAGGGTGCGCGAGCGGCACTCTGCTAACCCAGTGTCTCAGGTCCCCGGGCCAAGTACAGGAAAGGCTCGATCGGCTCATCGGCAACATAAAGAAGATACAGGAGCCGTTCATGCACGGTGGCCCAGCCCCTGATGTCCTCATAGTTGCTCACGGTCACATTCTTCGTGCATTCACCAAAAGGTGGCTGGTTAGTGGTGCTCAGGCCTAAAAGCCAAAGCTAGATACCGGACTGACTCTGTTTTTCTAAAGGAGTGGGACATGGGATTTCCTTTCACTATGATGATGGAACCTGGTGCCATTGGTGTCCTTAGCTATGCACACCACAACATCGCTGAACCTTCGGTGTTGATCGGTATGGCCTTCCCAACCACGAGCTAAACCGCCTGTCAAGATGCTGTCGCCCTGTGGATCGATACATGGGAGCCGCGGCGTTCAAATCCGAAGAAGACAGCATTCTTACGTCTTTCACGACTGGCGGTCTCCAGCACGCGGTGAGGTATCGAATACGCCCTCTATATCTACGGCTTGGACTTCCATGGGCTGCTCGTGGCTTCGAATATTAAATCGCAACGTTGGCCGGCCTCCCGATGATTCCCTACTTTGCGCGGGTGCATTCGGAGTCCCGGTATGCCCTTTGGCTTGGCAGATGGCGATCTGAGGTCTGAGGTCTGAGGTGGCGCAGCCTGTCAGATTGGGTGATCTGCAGTCGACGGACCACATGCAGGGGGTCTAGGGACACAATCGCAAGAACATTGTCGAACGAGGGCTCAAGTGTTTGTACTTGAGAAAAATAATCCTATGGATTAAATGTCACACCCAATATCAAGCTATCCTTGGTTAGCTCTAAGTTTCTCTGCAAAGGACAAGAGAAGGAAAAGCACGTCGCTTTCTGAAGGGGCGGGGGAGCGATGTAATGGAGTACCGATAGTTGCTGACTCTGTTCCGCAATGTTTCTACGCCCCCATCCGCTGCCCAGGTCAGGCGTAGCTCATTGCTGGGCGCTTATAGGACCTGAATCCTTCAGAACTCTAGTGCCCATCTCGGGCCGCTCTCTCACCACAGCGGATGTGGCTTGCTAAGGTCGGTTATGTGCTCAGCTCCAGTTCGTCGCCAATTGATTGGCTCACACTTGTCTCATGGAGCCATGGTATATGCAGTCTCCTTGGCTTTAATCTTCCTTCGTGCAACCAGGACGGAGCTGCTTCGGCCTACCTCGTCGACCTGATCCTTCCCGTCGTAAGCTGATGTTCCTTGACCCTTTTTCCCAATTCCCGCGCGCAATGGAACCCCAATCTCCTCCATCTCCCGTTCGCTCACAGCGCCGGGGCCGCGCATCCGAGAATCGGTGACGCCTGCGTTTTGATGTATTTACGAGGCCCTAATCGACAATGGATATGACAATGACGACAATTACCGCAACGCCGACGCTGCCAGCCAGCTGGCAGCCCACCGTGGCCGGCTGTCTGACCTCAAGCGACTACTGGATGTGGGACTACGGCTCATCGGACGACATGCGCTTGGTGGTCGGCGGCCCGTCGCAGGTGACAAACTGCCTCCCGACGTCCTGGGCAGCCGACGTCGTCTATAGCGGGTCGGAATGCCCGCCGAGGTACACCTCTGCGTGCCAGGGGACCAATTCCGCCAGCGAAGTCACCTGTTGCCCAACGTATGTATGTTCCTTTCGCGCAGGTGTGGCCCAGAAGGGCGCTGAACAGACCGGTTTTGCAGGCTGAACAAATTCACCTGCGCCAACCCGTCCACGTCGGTGAATCATGCGTACGAGTTTCGATGTGTCTCTCAGTGGGCGGCCGCAACGACCATCAACGTGACACGGACACGCTTTGTCGAGAACAACCTCGCAGTAGAGACGCGGAATTATGGGCCGCCCGTCCACCTGTGGGCTCTGGCCGTGTTATATGTCACATCGGTACGTGCGGATGCTGAAAGGGTTCGTCTCTCCGACGTCGCTGTCGAAGCTGATGTTCCAGTTGAGGACAGACCTCCACCGATTCCGTGGCCAGCACTACTCAGACGAGCACGTCGTCGCAGTCGTCCGCGACATCCGCCTCTTCGGGGAGCTCTTCGGATTCCGGGCTCAGCACAGGTGCTGCCGCTGGCATCGGCGTCGGGGCCGCCGTAGGCGTGGTTCTTCTCGCCATCTTTGCGTGGTGGATATATCGGCACAGAAGGTCTCGGAGGCAGGTGTCCGAGGTGGCCACCCATCATCAATCTCAGTATACTCCAGAAACGACAGAACAAGTCGAACCAAATGGCGGGTACAAGGGTCCGGTGCCGCCAAGTCGCTTCGAAATGCCGGAAAGTCCTCCGATAGCCCAGGAGCTACCCGCCCACCCGCGATGAGGACGTGATGGGGAAGGGCAATATTTTGACTCTGCCTTATGAATGGACGATGTTATTGACTTCATAAAGACCTGTCTCCTTAAGTCGGTAGCACATGCGGGATGGAGAATCTGTATCAAGCTACGAATTCGAATTAACATCGGCGTTAAATACCAAGAGAGCTGGTGGATACTGGCTAGCTAAATCTTAGTTTTACACAGCAGCATCAGTGGTCTGCGAAGAGCTGCAGCTAATACCTTGGAATGTAAAATAAAATAGTGTCAATTAGTGTCGTGTACCATGTATTTGATATTAGTACTTACTGTACGGAGTGTGAAGGGCAGTAGCATCTTGGATCAGAGTGGACGATGATCGACGGGCACATGCAAGTGGATAATTGCGCGGCGCTGTCTGACAATAAATGTTGTGATTAGGATGGAACAAGATGTGTTCATTTCACGGAATGGACCAGTAATCAACGAAACAATCATAAAATGCGGCTTTCCTAAAGCCTTCACATCACTGTGAGCGACCATTTTGTTGCCACTGATCTTCCACTCCCTCAGATCACCCATCACATCCAGAACTTCCTCCATTCCGTGGACAACCTCTCTAGGCGGCGGGCGAATCTTTCCGTCCCTGAAGAAATGCTCCGTCAGTCGCAAGAAACTCTGAAAGCCCTTGAACAACTCCTCGTCTCCAGTAACGATTTTCCCCGCTATCCGGCGAGACTCGCCGAGCACGGCCTCGCCTTGAGTGAAACTCGACTTCACGTCCTGTATCGGAAATGGTGTGTGGGATAGAAAATTAGTTGCTGTAATTTAGCCAAATATCTGACTGAAGACTGTAGAATATTAACTACAAATCCCCGCCTATATTGACTGTAGTTACCCCGTTGACTGATTAGTACCATAGTCAGTCACAGGCCCTCCTTCGTATCTTAAAAACAAAGAAAATTGAAAAAATGGCAAAGAAAGAAATATAATATCACCTGGGACTGAATACCCCCCCCCCCTCCTTCTTGATTTCATATAGACTTCTGGTTTGAAAATATCAGTACTAAACAGCAGTAGTAGCGTTGATGCTCATCTCGCAGTCTGAGAAAGATAACCATGGTGCTGCCAGTGCATCCGACATCAACAATATTCAACAGCATCATAGAAAACTTCTATTCCATCGTGAGTACCCTCCTTCTTATTCTCTTCAACACCATCCAGAACACAGGTTTTGCCCTCGCCTGGGTCCAAATGCTTTTCTGGCGTAGTAATGCAGCAGCCATCTTGTGTCCAGTCCTCCCACCACATTGTCCACTTATTCTTCCGTCTCAAGCAGCCACAGTCATACTTCTTGGACATAGCCCGACTCACAGCATTTGTCCAACGCTTCATCCTTTCATGGGAACCATCCTCTCTGTAAGCATGCTGTGATTCAAGGAAGAGGCCGGCATCCCAATTCGATTCCCGAATGCTAACGATCAGCTCCGTGAAGGCAAGTACATCAGCAATTTCCCACGCCGCGTTGGAATCGAGCGAGTTGCGGAGGACTTTGAGAGGCGATAGGCACATGGTCGCACTGCTGGATCGGTCCGGGTCGACGCCTAAGAAGTGGTGACTCAGCCTTGTCAATCTGTGGGGAATCCTCGCATTGGGGTTTAGAGCAAGGACGTGCAACATGTTGACGTCTTCAACGCCGCTCTGGAAGCTTATTATTGTGCCCCTGTCGTGCACCTTGGCGCCGAGCTCGAGCAGCACCGGTATCATCGGCGCGTCGAAGGACGCTGCCATGAGCAACGGCGTGCTACCCCCTGTGCTTTTCTGCATTAGCGAAATGTATAGAGAAGAAGCCTCTGGAGGGAGTCGAGAAAGACTAGTCAAAATTGTGAGACTGAAAATATCCAACGAACGGCACATGTTCGCAATCGTGAGATTTGCACACAGAAGAGGAGGGGTGCACTTGCATTTATTTTGCAGTTCAAGATCCGCATTGGCCTCCACCATCTCCTTAACAAACGCCCTTCTCGAGGCGAAGTCCACCCGCCAGAACCGACTGCCATACTCCATGGCCAACTGCAACGGCGAAGTCAGGCTGGTGTCACGCGCGTTCACGTCCGCGCCGTGCGAGGCCAGCAGGCGGACAAATCTCGCCAGCGGCGGACAGTGGTGCAGCGCCGTCCTCCGGCGGTAATCCCTGCGGTTGGCGTCCGCTCCTCGGTCCAGGAGGACCTCCGAGATCTCATACAGCTGCAAGCCGCAGGAGATATGGAGCGGTGTCTCGCTGGTCTGACTGTTGGGTTGGTTGACGTCGGCGCCGCAGTTGAGGAGGATCTTCACAGCTCTGAGGTCCCGGAGCATTACTGCCAAATGGAGAGGCGCATTGCCAAGTCCGTCTGCCTTGTTGATGGCGTCTGGGTGCTGGAGTATGCTTTTGCCGATGTCTTCCTCACATGTATGGCATCGTGGATGATCGTCGACTGGCTGTGGGGTGATGGTTCGGCTTTGATCATGCGGGAGACATCGCGCTGGAAGTCTGTTGGCAATTTGGCGCCGAGGACGCCGTATTGAACAACCCAGTCGAGGGCGCATCTACCGGGAATAGATCAGAGCCATACTTCGGCGTGCAAGGGGTCAGGTCACCACTTGTTGACCATATGATTCATTCTCACCTTCCCGAGCCGAGATCCTTCAAGCCAGCATCAAATCCGAGACTCAACAGCTCGTGCCAAATTCTTGGATGGCCATGTCTTATTGCATACTGTTATTTTCGTAAGGTAAGCCTGGTAACCAGCGCAAAAAGCTGTTACAAGTTGACTTACAGTGAGAACTGTTTCCCCAGAGAGGCTATCCACGTCCGTCGGACGCAGGCCTCCTGTGGCGATCTTTTGTTGCACCACAGTGATATTTCCAGCTATGAGGGCCATGTTGATGCCACAATCAAATTCGAACACCCGCGGTACCCTCAGGTGAAGTGAGGCGCCGGGCCCGGCAACGCCGCAGTCCCAGGTGAGCGAGGCGAGGATAGCGCGTGGGAGGAGCCATCGCGGCAGGTAGAACTGGAAATAAATCGAGTTACTGTCTCGGGATATGCAACTTGACCGATTGCAAGGCGGGCGGCGCGCCAGGAGGCTGAAATTATATTGAAGCAGCATCTGCCCCAGGACAGGTCGGAGCCACGTGGGGGTGTGAGCACGATATTTGATGTGGCATTGACATTGGCAGGACGGAGGGCATTGGTGAAAGAGTGACATGTTGAGAGAAATAATGTCACTTTCACTGAAGTTGTTTGAGTGATCGTTCAAAGGAAGGTTCTCATCCTCTTGAAGATACGTGCCATCATGGGTCAAGAGGCGCTGAAACACCCGTCCCATACCATTGTCTTCCTCGCCAGGATAATGATGCTGCAGATGAGGCTGCAAGCGAAGCTCATCTTTGGCCATTCGATCGAGTCTCTGAAATCTTTCTTCAGTCTTGGCTTCGAAATTAACATTCTCTTCGAATTTTTCAGCCAGGCTAGGAAGCGTGACATCCCGCAGCTCCATCAGCAACCGAGTTTGGTATTGTCTGCCCGAGCCATACTTAGCGACGACTTGTAAAAGGTTTCCTACGGAGGGCTTACCCATGAGTAGCACTGCTCATAGCAAACCATACGCCCAGATCCTGACGTATCTGTCGAGATCTTTCACAGAGTTTTGTGATGCAGTCCTTGAACAGGAGCCACTTTCTTTTGGAGATTTCGTACCCATTCTTCTGACTGAAGCTTCTGCTACCATGCATAAGACTTTTAGCAAGGTCGTCCAAGTCTCTTACAATGTTTTCGACTTCTTCCATCAGCAGCCTCAGAGCTCCGCTATCCTGGGAGCTGCAGTTGTCGAAAATGATATGCTCTTGTGCCAACGTCCGACGTGACCGTTCTAGGAAAGCATTTAGGAGAGAGAGTTCATTCAGCAAAGATAAAAAGTCATCAGATGCATTGCGAAGGGACAAAAGTTCCTTGATACCAACTCCGACTGCCCTCGCGCATTGTCCAAGAGCAATTGCGCTAGCTGCAATAGAGAGTGGATCCATTATGGAATGCTTTCCGAGATAGTAGCAACTAGGTGAATTATGGCGACACGATGGAGTTTTGGGTCTTGTGGAAAGATCGTGGATTTTGGGCGTACTCGCCAGATTTTCGAAATTGGTCGCTACAGATTTGGAGCTTTGAAAGAAAATTACACTCTGTACGATTGCGCAGGACCTACTCAGGGATGTTCTACTTGTAAATACCGTTGATGGCATTGCAAAAGAGATAAATTTAGCATTCTGTCGGACCCGGCCCTCAGCTCCCGCAACACCTTCATATCCCAATTCACATGCTAGACTGTTCCAAGCAATATTTCTATTGGGAGAGTGTTGCCGATCCCAGGCGTGTGTGGTCAGGCAACATAGCCTTCCCCACGCCTGGGACGTAGCTCAAGTCTTTGGTGATTGGCGTCCAGAGTACCACCTAAGATATGATCTACACCCAAAAATGCAAGGAAACTGGCCTGGCGTATAATTCGAAGAGTGACAGTCCATCGTGCAGAGTGATGAGAATCCTTTGGGGGCCATAACGGCTAGCTGACGATCTATCATAGGGCTCTGCTACGGACCGGTGTGAAATTGTTCGGCGCTGATTGGCGAACCGCACGATCCTTCATGCTCACTCAGATCTGGAAATAGACATACGGCTGAACAGTATTTCGGCATTTCCTAGGCCGATTCTATTCATCTGCAGAACACTCTCGATAGCCTAAGCCTGATCTGTTCAGATGTTTAGTATTCTATCCAAACCACCCTGGATGCTTCCAGCTTCATCAAAACCCCAAGAACTCCTACGCATGGGCATATGGGGAAAAGTCGACTTATAATTGAGTCCTGTAGAATATTTGTGCCCGTATTATTGAACGACACATTAACTAGTCGCTTGTTCTGTCGCTGACATCCTTCTCCGTCCTTACCTCGATTTCTCACTCAGTCTTTCACCGTCGTCCCCGCCATCCTCCTTACTTCCCTCGCTTTTCTCTTTCCTGTTCTTTTCGCTGCACTCTTCGCTCTCCTCATCACTGTCCTCCTCGCTGTACTCCTCCTCACTGTACCCGCTTTCATCCCCAGTGCCTTCTGTTAAATTCATCGCAGGAAACCCTCCTCCCAATCCATGGCTGGCAGTATGGTTGCCGTAGCGCAGTGCAGGTCCTAGCTAGCCTGCACGCATTGATATTCTCCTCAACCCCTGCGGAGGTCGATAGAAGTTCGAATTTTATGTGGCGAACCCAGGCTGTTCCAGAATGCCGCGATTCAGATCGGATATTACATAAACGTGCCAATTACACTTTGTGAAGAGCCAAAGAGCCGATGAGCCTGTGGCGCACCTTGACTGCCCTTGGGCACGTCTCATAATCGGCCTGTCCGCTGCGGGTCATTGACGCCAGTGATGTGTCCACAGACGCATGTGAATTTACATCGAGAACCTGAGATTTGGGCTAGATGTCATGAATCGAGCGAGCTCAGGTCTTACCCTCGGGGAGGTAATGGTCAATGAGACTTCTTCGCGCTGGGGACACCATACGTGGCAACTCTCCTGTGCATTCTAGAACAACGAGTGTTCTTTCTCTTGAGTTCCCCCGCGCTAATCCGGATGCGAGAGGGCAGAGCTACAAAAAGAGGTCACAATGCTCCACGTACATCTGCGGAATCATGGATTGCCCATTTCAGACGGGACGCGGCATCGATCCCGGGGCGCAGCAAGTGATCAGCTGCACAGGACACTTCGATCCAGAGACAATAATCTTGAGATCAGACTAACTTACATTGTGGCTGACGATGATGGATGCGTGCCGAAAGAACAGTAGAGGAGAAATTAAAGCAGGTTTCCAGAGTTGGCTGAAGTTGGACCCGGGTTACTGGTGGGTGAATCGAGATCTTGTGCTGCAAGTGCTGCCGGCGTGGGCGGAGTATTTAGTAGAGTCAGTTTCTTGATCTTAGCATTTTGGATAGCCAGTTTCTCCTTCGAACCACATTCAAGACACTCGGGCTAGTCATTTGTTGCCATTGATTCTACTGAGGTCCTACTAGGTTTTCAGGCAGAGAAGAACACCCTTCAATCCTAATAGTTTATCCTTTCTTTTCCAACCCGGATTCAGATATTTATTCCCTTTTGTAATGGCCACCACGATCTAACTGCGAGCTCAAGACCAGATAAACAGTCTCCCCAATCTGCACAGGTTTAGCCTTATGTAAAGATCCGAAATCCCGAAATGTCTCTCCGCGCTGCTGAGTCACCTCAACCAGACTGTCCTTCTTGAAATCCCTTCCCCTTTCGAAGCGTTTGCGTGGGGCCTGGGTAGCTTGCCGAGACAACCATGTGGAATGACTAAGGGCTGCGGAAGTCTGATCTCCGGCATTGTAGCCTTCTTTGTTAGAACGGAGCTGCAACAGTCCTGTGTGCCCACACAACGAGTCATCGGGACTTCCGGTGCATGCATGCATCGCAAGTACATAGACCACCAACACGTTGAAACCAGATATCCCACCGCCACATGGCAAGCG
Organism: Diaporthe ilicicola; assembly: GCA_023242295.1. NCBI lineage: Eukaryota > Fungi > Ascomycota > Sordariomycetes > Diaporthales > Diaporthaceae > Diaporthe > Diaporthe ilicicola. Next base: position 74,944 of record JALPVH010000233.1, read on the forward strand.
TCGTCGTGTTCCCACCCTACGATCTCAGCCCAGATACACAACGCTAACAAAGTCTATCTTGACGGCAGCACGTTGCACACACACAGGAACAAATGATAAACGTTCTTCGGCCCCACGGCAGGAAAACCCCAGGCTCCATTCTCACGCAGAAGAACAACAACAACATCAACAAAATGCTCCATTGCCAAGACCCACCACGCCAGAGCACAAAGCACACACACACACCCAAATCCCACAGCAGTGTGTGTGTGTGTGTGGTGGTCCGGCGCTTAGCGGCGCGGCCAATCGCAAGGCACAGACTACTGCACGACATGGGGAACCCGGGCGCTTAAGGACAGGAAAAGGAGGGGTGGTGGTGGTTGAACGGCCGCAGCGTTTCGGTGGGCGCACCACCAAACCCTCGTGATCCCTGATCCATGTCCGGCCCCGTTGGCACGAGGTGCTTCCGGGTGGGAATAAGTGAGGGGCGGTACATTGATGCATGCATGCAGTAGTGCATGTACATACAGAGGCTACAACTGATTATGTGGAATAGTATAGACTATACCAGATTTTGTGCAGACACACACAACAAACGTGCAGGGAATCAAGAAACAATGTTTCACGATGGCCCCGGGAACGTTTGTTTTGGCAGACTTTATTATTATCCTCTGTATGTCTCAGATCCTGCACGCGTTCTGCCTTGCCTGCCTTGCCTGGTCGACGAAACGCCAGAACGAGCAGCTCGGCGAAAACAAACATTGGCAGCTGTAGACTGAAACAACCATGCGGACAGCATCAACCACAAAAGTGCGTGAAAAGAAACACCCACGCACCAGACACACGAAGTATCTGGAAAACCCCCCCCTCTCCGCAGGCACGCATCCATCCCCACGCTGGAGCCTACCCTTCTCCAGTCGTACCGAGCTACACATGTACATCAATGGCTACTCAATCCTGACCAGCTGCTGCACCCTCCTTATCACAATGTCACAATGTCACTTTGTGGCCCCCTCCCCCCTCCCCAGCGAGCGGCACCCACACACAACCGCCCAAAAAAAAAATATTCCCATCTCCATAACCCATGCATCCCGGCCCATATGTCGGCGGTGTGCAAATATGCAGGCTGGACGACGCTCCGTATACCCCGACACATTTCCCTCACTCCTGGAATCTCAGCTTGGCCCGCGTGGTTTTGATGATATGCCCAGTGGATAATGAATGCGGTTCAATCCGGGACCTCAAGGGCCAACTCTTGTTTGGTGCACCCTGTTTCATTCATACCATGGTGTGGATTGCACTCGTACCCACCCATGCTCCTCTTCCCTTGTTTCCAGAAGGAAGCTGGTTCCCCCACGCAAGGTCGATCATTACTCTTGTCGGGAGACTTCCCGTTGACACACCTTCCGTGCGTTGTTGCTTCTTGCGCAGCGTGCGAACGGGCATTGATGTATATAACGAACGATTGCCTTTTCTGGCAGTGTCTGGGTATGCTACTGATGTGCAAAAGGTCAAAAAATATACTCTACAAAGAGATATGATAACATGACTCGTATCTCTTGAAGCGTACTGAGTCTAAGGTGCCCCATTCTTCCGGGTGAAGCCTGTGCATCAATCCAATTTCGGTTTGACCTGACTCTTTGCATGGGCTCGTAATTTCATGATGGCTTTGAGTTTGGTCAAGTCTCTCGAGACATCTGGACCTAGAGAATTACCATGCAAAGAATTGCGCCTCCCCTCTCCACCATGCAGAAGAATTTCGATACCCAGAGTAGGTGAATGAAGGCGCTGCGGCGCAAAAAGCAAACACAAATCTGCTTGGTTACCACCTTTGTACATAACTGCGCCGCCGGCCGGGTGGCCGTCGGGTCTGCCACTACGGCAGCAAGCTTCCCGGAGAGGCCATGAAAGGCGGCCACATATCGCAGAAAAACGTGGGCCGCCAGAACGGGCCGCATTTTATTCGCGTGGCTGGGAGACATGGGGGATAACAAACAAACAACGGGACTGGCAGACTTGCAGACTGGTAGTGGTGGGGCCCCACGAGGTAAAATTGAGGGTGCGCAGGTCATCCATCTTCACTGATTATCCCGCAAGTTTGGTCTGATACAGAAGGTCAAATTCGCCTGATAGCTACAAGCCAACTTTCGGTACCGTCCGGGCCTACCCCTCCCAAAGACACCCGTCCCTAGAGGCTCCTCCAAAATAATAAAAGATTCGATCGCTGGTCCACCAAAATGCCCTTTCCTCCCTTGCAGTGGTATATCCAAGCTTTGATACAATACTGTCAGGACGCCGCCAGCAACGCCAATTGCCGTGTGTTTGTGTGTGTGTGTGTGTGTGTGTGTCGTGCGCGTGTGGTTCATTCCCAAAATGACTCGATTCCTCCCGTCCATTTCTTTCTTCCTCGAAGGTATCTCCTCAAAAAACTCCGATTGCTGGCTTTTTGTGATCATAAATAGCGATGCAGTTCGTGTTCATCATAATTAAGTGCGGCAAATTGGTGAGATGAATGAGGCACGTTTGTGGTGAGTGCGGGGGCGCACGCTGATGTTTGCGACTCCCAAAGTCGCAAGTGTGTGGATGCGGTCGCTTGACGGCGGCCCTTGACCCACCATGGCGTGAGATGGCGGTGTTGATACCGTGACTGTTGTGTACCAACAAAAGAAAATGTCGAGCAATGATTGTGTGGTGCACGTCGACCAACCTAGTCGCACAATGCGCGGTTGATGCTCCTTTAACTCCTCGCTCGTGAAATATTCCCTCCTGCGCCGTAATCTCTCATTCGACTTTCCGTCTTTTGCCCTTTGGCGCCGGATCCATCCTCGGCGTGTATGTGACAGTCCTCGTGACCACCTCTCTGATGTGCCTCACGCTCTTGCCCTTCTCACACCGGCTCGAGTGTGTCCCTCCAGTCCCCACGGCGGAGGTCGGCGGCTTTACATCCGCGTACCTCTTCGCCTTCAGCGCTGCGTCCCAGTCAAAGGGGCTCTTGATGCTCCGTGCACTGAACGGGGATCGCACTGGGCTGTCGACGGCCGGGCTTGGCGGTATGCGGAGGCTTGGAAAAGTGGTCGGCCCACTTGCAGGCGCCGAAAGAGGCAATGTAACCAACGGCGATGCGGGCTGAGCAGCCGAGTTTTGCGCTGGTCTTGCAGATTTGTGCACAAGCTCACATGAGCAGCTGCAGTCTGTCGATTCACTGCTCGCTGTGGTGGGTGCGCTGTCCAGATCAATCTCTCCAGCGCTCTCCCCTGCCGAATCTTCTGATTTGCAAGTTACAGTGCTGGCCATACTTCCGGTCGTAGAGGTCCGGTTCAGCGGTGTTTTGCCCATCAGGGGCGCTGTCAGGGGCGGGCTCGCTACCGATGGAGACGCGACGCTGATGGTTTTGAGAAAGTCCATGTACGCCAGGGGTGGCGTGATTGGCGTGGCCTCTGGCTTCTCCTCCATCTTTCCTGACAGCATGCTTGGGGTTGGCGGATACTCGAGAGGTGCTGAGGGAAGGCCTGCCGAGGGCAGGCCTGCAGAGTAGAGCCCGGCTGACTGCAACGAGCCCTTGATAGATGCTGAATGAGGAGTCCGCACAGAGGAGGCAGACAGGAGAGCATCTGATGGAAAGTTGCCAGAAGTAGGCGTGGCCAGAGCGGCCAGCTTGGGTCGTTTGGCGGCAGGCATGTTGACTGAGTGCGCGGTGTAGAGATATGCGAGATGCTAAGTCGTTACCCAAAGATTGTGTAGATGTGCGCGCCTGTGTGTGTGTGTGGGAGACGGGCTGGACCGACAGCGGTGTGTGTGACGTGCGTCAGTCGGGCCCGAAGAGGTTGTCAAGTCAAGCGAATGACTCCGGAGGTTCACCCGTTGAGCTGCACTGACAGGAGGTCAACTTGCCTAGGAAAGGCAGGAAGAGTCGAGTCCGGCAGTTGGGGAGAGGGGAAAAAGAGAGAAAGAGTGGGTGATAGTAGGGCCCGGGTGGTTATATGATTTCGGGCGAGTAGGCAAGGCCGGGACAGAGACGGCGGCAAAGGGTTGCAGGGTGAAGGAGAAGGATGATGTGGGATGTAAGGAAGGGCGGCTAGGGTGTGAGCGCAGAGAAAGGAACAAGAAGGCTAAGCTGCTGGCAGGCTAGGTGCCCGCGTCTCGACGTCGACGGCGTGTACGATGGTTGGATGGGTACAAATTCCCACCCGAAAAAAGTACACTTTAGGGTGGGCCAGGGATTGCTTGGACCTCGTGGCTCTTTGTCGACTAATAACAGCCAGTGTTATTGTTGTGGGTGAGCTGGCGCCTGTGTGGGCGCGGACTTGAGCGTGAGCGTGCGAGCGTGGGCGAAAGAAGGTGATGTGCTTCAAGGGTGGTCGCGGCTTTGGAGGCCAGGCCCAGGGGGTGGCACGTCTTCCAATGGCCTGTCAGAGAGGGCGACACCAGCAAACGACAGCGCCAGAGACACAGGCGGGCAGAGGGAGTCGAGCGCTTCAGTCGAGTAGTGGTCGACGCTGGTTCCGGGGGCTCACTTGGTGGATTAGACGCCGGCTGGACAAGCGTGGCTCCAGAGCAGAGCAAGAGGCGGTAGAGCAAGGTGGGTCGGCAGAGGCGAAGCGTCTGCAGATCGAAGACAAGGCCCACGATCTGGAGGGGCTAAGGCCGGGGCAGGGAATAAGACGCCTCGCGCGGATGGGTCTCGACAGGTGGAAGAGGTGCGATTGGCCGGGGCGACTATGCGTGTGCTAGAAGATGCCTTAGTGTAAGCTCGAAGTGCAGCCCAAGGACTGAGCAGACAAGAAAGGCGCAACCCAAGTGGATAAAGGGAGCCCGGGACATCTGGAGCGAGTGACACGACTGGAGGCGGAAGAGTGGGCGACTTGGGTGCGATGGGGTTTGTTGTTCAGATGCATGTGCATGGGTGGGTAATGGGCATGGACAAGGGCATGGGAGGGATGGAGACATCTGGAGGGGGAGAGAGGTACGTGCGTGTTGTGTGTATGCTTGCGCGCGAGTGTGTGTACTGCGTCTTGTATGCGCGTATGTGTGTAATACAGGAAGAGGAAAAGTGCCTGGCTGATGATGCAGGACGACTGACACATGGGACACATGGGGACTTACTGTTGCAGCAGAATAGAGTGAAGTACACAGCCAGCTGATGTGTGTGTGTGTGTTTGGGTAAGCGCCAGGGGGACTGAGCGACAGGCAGAACGAGATGGAGATCTGTTCGAAAATCTCCGAGCCTTGTTCCTTCGGCCGGGATCAGAGATATTGCTTTGCTTCTGGCCTGTCTTGCCCTGCCTTGCCTTACCGGAACCGTGCTTTGGAACTGGGAACTCTGGGGACTGGGGACTGGGGACTGGGGAATGGGGCACTTTCAGCTCCCTTCTTCTTGTCGCGAGAAAAGACTGTCACGGGTGACTGACTGACAGACAAGAGGCGAATGAATGTGAGGTGAGGTAAGGTGAGGTGAGGTGAGGTAAGGTGACGACAGGCGGGTGTTCTTGGCGACCTGGGGCAGCCTTATGACTGGACGGGGACGACTCTTGACTGCCGGCTTTCCCCTGCTGATGGTGTGGTGTCTTCCTGGCCGTCTGTCTGTGCGTATAGTATACGATATGTGTGTGTCTCTGTCAAACGACTTGACCCACCCTGTCCAGCTGATGGAGCTGTCTCTCGTGCAGGGAGTGGAGAGAACAGGCGAGCGGATGAGGAGGGACGCGGCGAAGGTCGAAAGAGAGGCACCAAGGCAAGCAAGACAAGAAGAGGTGATGTGATGGGCAACGGCACTTCAGAATCGACAGACTGGGAAGGCCCCTGTCGCTACTTTCTGTAGCCGCTGTGATGGGCACCTGGGTCGACTTGGGCGGGCAGGTGCTCGGTCTGATTGGGCAGGTGGGGCTGCACGCTCTAACGACCCTGCACACAGCGCGCTTGCCTTTTTTTAGCAACACTTCTCACCTCGACCGGCTTGCCCCTTCTCATTGGTGGTGGGTTGCTTACTCACCCGCCTGGGGTTCGTCCAACCACGTCCCGTCGCAACCTTCTTGAGATGGCAGCTGCGATCAAAGACCAAGAAACCTCGCCTTCGGCTGGCAGGGAAAGGATGTCGCCTCAGGCTCGGGAGGCAAAAAAGCAGACGTAATGAAAGCAGGCCGATGAAAATTCGGACGATTTCCGTGCAACCCGACGACCCTAGAACGAAGAAGTAAGGCCGACAGTGCTGCCGCGGAAGAGTGCTCCGGAGGGGTGTGATTATCCCACAGCAGGTTGCCTCAAACTGGCTGATGGCCTCAGGTGGTGATTGATCATGGAGATGGGAAGGAAAAAGCTTGATGGTCTCGTGCCGTCGTGTCCATGCACAAAATCCGGTGCCCGATGCCAACATATTTGTACGCTCGCACGTTGGCAGCTTCCAACACAGCAGACACTGCCAACGTGTTGCCCAAGCGCCGACCAACACGGCGTTTAATCCCCCATCCATGTCCTGCCTTGGTAGTATCGAGGTATTCAAAACAACACCATAGCCAGCCACCAAGTATTTGCGTGCTTCTTCTCTGCTTCATCCAGCGCGCGGGTATACCAAAGCCGGGGCCATCGTGCCTCACCACTCCCCAGCTTCAACCCAGCCAAGTGGCTGCTTTCCTACCGACAAGGGCATGATTCTCCCCCACGAGTCCCCCTGGCGGCTCCCGAAGGCCTTTGAAGGATTGTCGCCAGCTCAACGTTCAGCTAAGCCATGTTGCCAGACCGCGTTGCCTGGCCAGATTCTGCAGGGCCATTGGAAGGTCCTGCTGAGCTGAGCGCGCGCCACGTGCAACATGGGCCACCTGGGGGCCACTGAGCGGCCTGAAAAACTTCAGATGAGGGTTGTATCAGCTGGCCACGCGCGTGTTGCCCCCTCTACATTGCATACTTTGCCAGTGTTTACATGATATCCATATCATCAGCAATAGGTTTTGAGCTAGAAGAGACACGCGTGCAAGCTAAGGCCAGGTGCACATGTGGTCGGATATCTGGTCTGCCGTCGGCCTGAACCTTGGAACCACACTTTGTGAATCCTTCGATACAAGACCCAATGCATGAAAGCCACGATAATTATCCCCCGCATCTAGTGGGTTTGGGGCCGCAGGACAAAAGTGCCTAAGGCCGGACCCGTCGAATCGACCAAGTCGCTAACTAGATCCTCCAGATCGTGGGTAGAGGATTTAGTCCCCAGCCACAGCTGACTTTTCAAACTTCACGTTCCTGGGTTAGTGGCGCCTCAGACCAGTTGGCTCGAATCAAGGAGCCCACCCAACAGCCAACGCCAATAATATTTGGCGCCTTTGCCGCCCTGCTAACCCGCATTCAGTCCCGGGCGCCGACAAGCGACGCGTCTACCGGCGCCCCTTGATTTTGGCTTCATTTGCAAGCGCGAGGGATGGATTTTTTTGATCGGGCGTCGCATCAGGCCCGGCCACGTTGTCGGTCGGGAGCTAATGACGGGCTTGGTTTTGTGGGGATGTCTCTCGTTTGGTCGAATTGCACGCCACCGTCAGCCATTTCCGCCCGATAGTTGTATCTTGGCGCCCAATGACGCCTGCGGCCGAGCCTCCATCCCGATGGTGAGGATGAAAGCTGAATTTCAATCACTGATCCAATGATGGCTCCTTCTTGACAGAAAATTGGAAACGGCTTGTCGCAGAGATGCATGTGGGACTGTAGAGATTCAGAGCCTCATTTTCCCCACCCTACAGTAGTGAGCATTCACAGGCCCACAGAAAGCCAAGATCAAGTCACTAGAGATGACCACTGTTTGAAATCGGGATGAGTAGCCTGCCTGAGTACTGAAGCCAAAGCAGTGGTCTTTCCTCATCGCCCAAGAAATGTACTAGCCTATGTACGTACAATGTTGCCCAAACGTCGCGTCACTCGGTACCGCTCAAACACAACACCTATGAATACCGTTCAAAGGCCGTTCCATGATCACCAAGGTTAAAAAATCAGTTATAATTTTAGTTGAACTAAAAAATAATTATAGTTTTAAAGTTTTAGTTACCCTATTAACTAAACTATATATAATTAATTAAACTATAAAATAAAACTAGTTTAAATATATAAGCTATAAAAAGTAAGTTATTATTTAAAAGTAAGGATTTAATAGAGCGGTTTAAATTTTCTTTTTACTTTAAAAATAACTCCCCCTTTAAAAGTGTTAAGTTTAATTTATATTAAAAGCATTTATCTTCTTTAAACTTATTTCTTTAATAATTAATATTTTTAAATCTAATTAATTATAGTTTTAGTTAAGTAAAACTTAGTTTTAAATTTAATAATTAAAACTAATATACTTTTATTTACCTATAAGACTACAATTAGTTTAACTAATATTACGACATCATCCCCTCAAGTGTACACTGACGGTTATCCAGTCGCCTCTATTGATGTCAAGCGGACCGTGTTGCGCCAGGCCTGGCTATCCGAGTACTGCTCATGACTCCCTGTTTACCCTCTCTGCAGTGGATGATGGAAGCTCCGACGTGCACGGAAATCACGAGTGCAAGTATTCCTAGGTAAATAACCATTCTCTTCTGATCGGCTGGCCATTGTTCAACGGAGCCTCCCGCAGTCAATTCCAGGATGCTGGCCAAGCCTCTCGTGCTGTAGCTCAGCCTCGTACATCGGACCTTCCCGAGGTCGCATTAAGTGTGCACTTGAGGTTGGTGACATTGATGAGAGAGTCAGTTGGTCTAGGCCTCCACCCTTTGATTTACCCAAACAGTGATGATCTCGAATTTTGTTAATCGATTCTGGGAAGTTTACTTGGCCTCACCCTATACCGAGTTTCACATGCAGTCACAATAGAAGGCACTTGATGCTATAGTACCCTATCTCTGTTGTCAAATGACCCGATGTCTAAGAATGCAGGTCATCACAAGGACTACTTTAATCTCCATTGTGGAAAGATTTGCTCTACCGAGTCTTCAGAATCGGTCGCAAATGGTCAATCATTTTCAGTTCTGGGCTCGTGGGCTCATCAATGTTCTCCGCAGCCGCCAGCCCTGTTACCAAGAATCTGAGCGTTTTTACCAGGAAATAGTTTTTTCGATCTATACTCAACGCGATTGGTTAAGGGTGGTAGAAACTATCATATTCACAAGACTCGGGTCTGCCCCGCGGTAGACCTGAGATCTAATGTTCACTGTACAGTTTCAATCTGATTGAGCCGAGCTCCTAGCCTCAATTGTTTTAGCCCTCCCCCATGTTCCCCCTGGAATCAAAGATACAGCGGCAATGCAGTGCAATTTGTGGTTTTCTCTAGCCCGATATCATCGGCCTTCATAGCTACCCATGTGGACTCTTCTCCCTCATTGTAAAACTCTGTGACTGTAGGGTCGGCACTGAGACGAGATATCTCCTCGACCACCGCCAGCTCTCATAAAAGGCTCCCTGGCCTCTGGCGAGGGAGTCCTCCTACTCGGCCTCTTCCGCTCAGGCATCAAATCACTCTGCCAAGCCATGCGCATCCTGGGGTGCGAGCACATACACCACGCCTCAGAGGACGACGACGACGACGACAGCTGGGATCGAATCGCCGAGGCGGCGCGCGCCACGTTCCCGATATTCCACCGGGGGATGTCCGGCAAACGACCGCCGGGGGGTCGACAAGGCCGGCTGGGACCGCGTCTTTGGAGAGTCCCAGGCCGTGAGCGACATCGCGTCCGTCTTCGCGCCGCAGCTGATCGAGGCCTACCCCGGCGCCAAGGTCATCCTGGTGCAACGGGAATTCGACAGCTGCCCAGTGGCTCGCCAGCATCGACACGGTCTTCATCAGCCCGATCATCGAGCCGCACAGGAAGCTCATCTACGGTTTCATTGTGAAGCCGATTCGCGAGCTGCACTTCTAGGTCGGACTGCGGGATGTCTGCATGGGGCACCGGGCTGTTTGGTGCGCCCACAGCGTACATGGCGAGGAGCCAGGCGGGTATGATCTGGCGGAGGCACCATGAGAAGGTCAGGAGGATGGTGCCTCAGGAGCGGCTGCTGGACCTCAAGCCGGGCGGGGAGCTGTGCGGGGAGAGGCTTTGTGCCTCTGGGAAAAGTGGTCCCGATTGGCGTGGGGTTTCCGAGGGTGAATACCAGGACAGCGTGGGTCGGTGAGACGGCGCAAACGGAAGATAGGATCATATACAGCTGTCTGGTTTCTTGGGTCTGGTATCTTTTGCCGGTTCTTATTTTTTTGACAGGGTATTGTGTTGCTAAGTTTGTGTGATTAGGGGAATAACGAGCCTTTACAAAACTCTGCGTACTTCCGTGCCTCAGTAATTGGGCGATTCGATGACTGGTACAATATAAACCCTACTAGTGCTTCAGCTATTCCTGAAGCCTTTTTGCGATTATTCAGTGAATCATCTGGGTGATTTGCAGCCACAAGAACAAGATGTCTAACATACACAGTTATTATTATTATTGTATTTGATGTGGTGGTTTTTCTTCGACAGCGTAGCTTGGTTCGATGCGAAACTTCAGAATAGCCTGAGGAGCAAGGCAGTCCTATATTGCTATCAAAAAAGAAAATTCTAGTCTCGCATCAAAACAGTCTTTCTAGTCTTTGAAATAGCCCTTCTTTACAATATCGGCCCACCAGTCCCACAGACTCCTTCTCGCCATCTCGGTCCCAAAATTTGCCATGCCATCAACGTCGACAAAACGCTCCCCTGGTGCTCTCGTGGGTCGGTCTTCGGGGACGGGCGCTTTCATTGTCGGTACGATTGTGGCAAATCTCTGCTGGGCGTTGGTCATGCCTCGCACTTCCTGCTCAAAGCGCCTCACCTCCATCTCGTCCCTCGATTCTGCGTAGACGAGACCACTGCCGCCAATGCCAGTCTTCGAGACCATAGATGGTATGCTGTTTCTTTTCGCGAGCTTTTTGATGTCCCTCAAAAGTCTCCCGTATTTTGACATTCGGGATAGCGGTGGCGTCTTGATGAGCGTATGATAGAGGGGTCCGAGTTTGGTAGCCATGGCAACAGTGCCCATACAGATTTGGAGAATAAACCAGGATTTAGGATATGAATATTGCTGCTTCTCCAAAACTTGTTGGTTGGGCTTGAATGTGCGTATACGCAAAAGAAAACGATTGGCAGAAACGACTCGATTGACTGGTGATTGTTGTCAGGTGAAGCGATCGCCAACTGCTTCGGTGGCCGATCGCTTCGGAAGGTCTATGTGAAGGCTATCAGGGTTAGGGTACATTGCAACCAGCCCCTCAGAAATCCACAAAATTAATAGAGTGCAAGAGTGTGCTCAACTCCTGCTACTAGATTTTGCCAGCTATGAGCTCTGTAGTTCTCGGTGATGGCCCAGAGAAACTCAAAGACATACTTGGTTCCTGATTTCTACCTAAACAGGGAGAGGTTGGACCTCTATATGCATTCCCTCGAAAAATGCACCAGCATCTAGTTCACCGCCCATTCACTGCAGGCTGCAGCAACCCCGCTCCTTATCCCAAGATGTGCGTTGGTACAAGCAAACTGCATGGCCAAATGCATGTGCAGCACTTTGCATTTAGGTGCCTTCCCGCGTGAAGCAATCATGTATACAAAGAGGAAATAGTGGGTTTGTGGAGGAATCAAGCGTAGCACCACCGAGTCAAGCGAATTTATAATCTCTGAACCCGGCTCGGTGAATTTGTTCAAGTCGATAGAACGTATAATGCTAAATTTCCATTACAGCTGCCGGCGAATTGAAATCGTATAGCGGACATGTGTTTGTCTTGAATAAAGCAACGCGGCTTCACCACGTTGCTTCCTCCTCATCAAGACCAACTGAAGGTCTCTTGCTGTGTATACTGTTTGTATTACCATACCCCGAGTCATTCGTGAGCGCGGTTCTCGAGCCCGTATTCCCCGTATTCCTGACCGGCCCCATCGCATAGCTGTTCCGGCTGTTCCGGCTGGATCTGCTCGGGTATTCCTTGCGGTGAAAAATAGGTCGCAGCATCGGGAGGCAAGCGCCCAGGATCCCGAACGTAATCTCGATAGGATATAAGACTTCGAATGCGTCTCTTCGTATATAGGTGTCTGTTGGGGCTTGATTTATGAAACCCGGTAGCTTCCAGGCGAGGATTCGGAGCAGAGACAGCACGCAGGCACTACACATTTTCATCAGCTATTCGAACAGTACTTGAATTGGGGATGTGGATGGAACCAACATGAAACCAACTGTGAATGTGAAGAGTAGTCGAATCTTCCGTTTTCGATCTCGCATTTGCAAACCCCATAGTGACTTCAAGGGGAGGGCAAACACGACGAAATCGCAGACACAGCTCAAAACATCGGGCAGTACACCATATACTACCCATTTCGTTCCTTCTTCCTTAGCATCTGGGCCTAGATCGGCTTGCACAAATAGCACGTCTTGGATACCGACGCCGAGCTGGATCCCCAAGGACGTCATGCCGCATATGATCACCAAGGCACCAACTGCCCAGATGACAGTACTCATTCGAGGGAGTTGCCTGAGAAGCTCGTAGTATATGCAGAGGATGGATATCCGGCACAGATAGCTCGACAGAAGATAGAACGTGGAGGCGATGACGAGACACTGCGTTGCGCTGGGGTCAGACCTCTTTTCGCGTATATCGAGCGATCAGCCTCAGTAGTCCTTGGAATGGTTCGACTTACCTCGACTCTCATGATCCAGAAACCAATAGGCCTATCTGACAGCTCCCAGGTGGCACCGCCTCCACCAGCGAATACTACAAGAGGCCCAATGTCAGTTGAATCTCTGCGGCGATCACTGCAGAAAACAAAGGTCGTCCCACATACAAAATATGATAGGGAGCCAAACACCCAGGAGAGTCAACTGCAACCCATCAGCTGTTTTGCTCCAACTGAACTGACGCGTTTGAGACATACGCATGACAAGATGACTAGATAATCCCCCAATTTGAGGCGGGAGCGGAGTATCGACTTGGACCACAAGCGAAGACCGACCAATACGGGCGCTATAGGCGCGAGAATGGCGCACAGGACGATGATCCCCACCTGGAACGGCGAGTTGATGTGTGGTGTCCACGACATTCTGGGAGCGCAAAGGGCCGTGTCATTTGAACGAGCGTGGGATGGCCGACAAAAAAGAATCAGCACGATGGAGAGGACAGCGAGGTGAGAACAGGTGCGTGGCCGACGGCCATGCTCAAATACCAGGGACTAAAGTCTTACATTATTGCGTGAGCCCTCCCACACCGCAGGGCAGCGGAGAAAGGGCCATGGATTCCACAGCATATTATGGGCTATAGTCTAGTACGTCCCACGAGAGTAAGATTCCAAGGGTCTGCTGCTGCTTCAGCCCGCAGCAGCAGGGACAGCAAACTTAACCCTTGCTTGCTCCGGGGTGGGCGGGGTACGGACTCAGCCCTACTCGAATACGCACCACTCAAGAGGATGGAGTGGCCTGACGGCGACAGTCATCACCCCAGCGTGTTTTTCATTGTGTGTGGCCGGCCAGAGCGGGCCCGCCTACCTACTAAGTAGGTAGTGCATGCACCGGCAGTTGGGGACCAACCGCTGTCTCTCCCAAGCGAAGTGTTACCCCCCCGGTCGCTTGACTCGGGTATACACCACGCCCAAGAAAAACTCAATTTTATAAAAAAGCAATTGTAAGGCTATATAGCATTACAAAAAGTTAAAATAAAAATGTCTTTATATATATATTTTTATAAGTAATTTAAATATATTATATATTTTATTTAAAATAAATCTATTAATAAATTAATTATAATAAACTAATCTTTTTATACTTATATATCTTATAAATTAAATACTTTTTAAATAAAATGATTTATAATATTCTAATAAGTATTAGATTATATAAAATATATATTAAGTTTAATTTATTAAAATATTATAAATATATTTTAAAATTAAAGTATAAGAAATAAGCTTTTTAAATAAATTAACTTAGTATTATATTTCATAATATATATATTTATATATTAAATATTTAGAAAACTATTAAAATTATTATATTTTAATAATATATATTAAGAAATATATTATAAATAATATATTATATAAAAGGTTTTAATAGCTATCGAATAATACTATTTAAAAGGTTTTATTTAATAGTATTATAAAGTTAAAAATAATGAATATTTTTAAGTTTTTCTTAGGCGTAATGCATACCCGAGTTAAGCGACCGGCGGGGGGGTAACACTTCGCTTGGGAGAGACAGCGGAGGCCGTGCGGCTTGGTCTCTTACATGCGTCCTTGGCGAGGTTTTTCCCCCCAGGTCAGCACTTGGATGAAAGGGCCACCAGCAGCTGAACACGTTCGGCGGGCCCAGACTGCCCAGTTGTGCGCCCATGTCTTGCAGCGGATCTTGATTAGTAATGTTCGGTCAGCGTCGCACCGCTTGCGGCGCGGATGTCCCCAAACCCGTACAAGTACGTGGATTGGCCATGTCGTAGCACGGAGCTCTCACCGCTGCAGGTTGTGAAAGGATCCTTATCTGTGCAACGGTGCACCGTTGAAGGGCTGAAAATTAAACTTCAGATCGATCGCTGGTTATACAACTTACAAGCCTGATTGGCGAAGTTTCATTTTATGAATGCACATGTTGAGAGGGTGCTGGAAATCGAAAATCCCTAGACCTCGGAAGGTCTGCAGCCCGTCCGATCAATCCAAGGTAAGTCTGTCGCCAATTCTAGTCTTCATTTGCAAGCCAGCTGGGCGGCTCGAGTATTGGCGAAGCGTTATCAAGGCGAAAATGCAAACGGATAATTCCCATATTGAACGGTGATGAGTACTACCATGCGGCACCACGATCTCGCACACCCCATAATCTCGCACAGCCAATTTCCCCGCACCACACTAAAAACACCTTATTTTTACTCCCTATAAATACT
>JALPVH010000234.1:0-89598 GCA_023242295.1 Diaporthe ilicicola
ATTATAAATATAATTAATATTAATAATAAGCCTTAAAAATAAAAATATAATAAATAAATTAATAAAATAAATTATTAAATAAGCTTTTAATATTTAAATTTAAATTAATATAGCTTTAAGGCTTTTTAAATAAATAGTATTTAATAATATTAATATATAAATTTAATAGCTTATTTATTATCTAAATAAGCTTATATATATTAAAATTTAAATAATTAAGCTTATTAAAATTAAAATTTAAATAAAAAAGCTTATTATTATTATCTATTAGCTTAATAAGCTTATTATTATTATATATTAGCTTAATAAAGTTATTATTATTATTTACTAATTATTTAGCAGCTTTATAAGCCTTATATATATTTTTAATATCTTTTAAATATTATTACTAATAATAAAAAGATTTTTATTTATTAGGAAATACTTTTTTTAAAATTATTAAGCTTTTAAATATAAAATCTTAATTTAATAGTTTATAGCTTTATATAATACCTATAATTTTATTAATAAATATTAAATCTTACTTTATAAAAGTAATATATTTATTATAAATAATATAATAATTATTAGCTTTTATATATTAGCTAATAATTAAAATAAAGATTAAAATAAATATATTATATATATATATAATTAAATACTTTTTTATAGCTTTTTAAAAGGTAATATAAATAGATATTTAAATTTTAAAATATAAAAAGGATATTTCGATATTTTATAAGATCTTTTTAATTAAACGCCGGAATAAAGCTTTTAATATTAATAATTCGGTATTTATTTAATATAGCTTAATCTTTTAAAAGGTAATAACTAAAAAAAAATAAAGATAATAAAATAATAAAAATATATTAAAAAGTTTATTTTTAAGCTTTTATTTTTATTTTTTAATTTTTATATTACTATTAATATTTATAAGCTTTTTAAAAACGCTATATTTATTATTAAGATATTTATTATTATATTATTTATTATTTATTTTAATTATAGCTTTTCTTTTTTTATTAAATCTTATAAAAGCTATTTTAATTATAATTATTGGTTAATTAAAAGGTAATTAAAATAAAAATTAAAATAAAGATTAAAATAAAAAATATATTTTATAATTTTATAATAGCTTAAAAAGTTAAAATATAAAGTTAAGTTAAACTATATAAAGAAATTAAAAGCTTAATTTAATATATTAATAAAATAAAAAAATTAAAAGTAAATATAAAATATAAATTATATATATTTAAAAGGCTTTAAAAGTTATTATTTTAATAAATTTAAAAGGGGTTAAGGTTTAATAATTATAATATAATAATAGCTAGTTATTTAATAATATACCGGCTATATTTAAAGTATTGAAAATACAAATAATACAAAATATAAAATACAAATATAAATATAAATATAAAAAATTTGGAAAATATAAATATAAATATAAATACAAAAAAAAATATAAATACAAATATAAATATAAATATAAAATAATACAAAATACAAATATAAATATAAATACATTCTAAAAATAGATTTATATAACCTTAAATATTAAATTACTAGTCTTATAGAGTAAGTTTAGCGCTTTAAAACGTACTATTTATATTTTATATATTTAAATCTAATAAAAAGAAATAAATACTAATACCTAATAAAGACTTTAAAGTTTAAGCTTATTTAGCAAAGTCTTGGCGGCGGCGAGCCTTATTAGATTTTTATTTTAGATATTAGTATTTATTTCTTTATATAGGATTTAAATCCTTAAAAACTAAATAGTACGTTTTAAAGGGCTAAATTAGATCTATATAGCTAGCTATTATATTTTTAAGGTTATGGAAAATCTATTTTTAGAATGTATTTATATTTGTATTTGTATTATAATATAAATATAGAATATAAAAATATAAATATAAATATAAAAATACAAATATAAATACATATATTTATATTTTATATTTTATATTTATATTTTATATTATTTTATATTTTGTATTTCGATAATACAAAATATAAAATACATGTTATAACTCTGGCTATATTAAATATTAATAATAAATAGGGTTAAATATATAAATTATTATAAGGCTTATATATAATAGCTTAAAAATATTTATAAATAGCTATTAGCTATAATATAATATATTAATTATTTTAAACTTATATTTACTTTTACTTATTTATAGCTTATATATATTAGTTCTTTTATTAATAAATATTAATTTTAAATTATAAAAGTATTTTTAATTATAACTAATTAATTTTTAGCTAGCTTAATATATTAAATAAATATAAATAAAAAAATAAGTATTTAATAAATCCTTATATTATTAAAGCTAATAAATATATTAAGGCTATAATATTATAGAAAAAAAAGTATATAAAATTAAAAATAGAATTATTAAGGCTATTAATAAAGCTTTTTAAAAGTTATAAGCTATCTTAAAATAAATAGCTATATTTATTACTATTAAAAAGCTATTTAAAAAGAAAATAAAAAATAAAGTTTATAATAAATAATAAGTTTAATAAATAAAAAGTTATTTTAATTATTATTTTAATTAAAAATAGCCTTAAAGAAAAAATATACTTAAATTAAATTATTTAAAATTATAGTATTATTATAATAAAGTAAAACGATAATTATAAATTTATTTTAAATATTAAAAAAAATATTAAGTAATAAAAGAAGTAGAATATTACTTAATATTATTTAAAAAATATTTTCTATTTATATAACTTAATTAATAGTATAATTAATCTTTATAAGGCTAAATTTATTATAAAATTCTAAAAGATAATTATTACTTATATAATAATAAGCTATTTTTTTAAAGTAAATAATTAAAATATCTTTTTTATTATTATTTAAAATATTTTATAAATATTATAAAAGCTTTATTTAAGCTAAAAATACCTTAATAACCTTATTTACCTTAAAATAAATAATAATTTATAAAAATAAATATAATTAATATAAATAAGTTTATCCCGGCTATATTAACTATAATTTAAAGTTAATATTTTATTAAAATTAAGCTATTAATAAAACTAAAAGTAGTATTATAAATAGTTTTTTTAATATAATTTAAAAATATTAAAGGGCTAATCTTATAAACCTATATTTAAAGCTATATTTCTATTAATATTAAGGTTATAAAATAATTATTTATTTTAAAGCTTATAAGCTTTTTTTAGATTTTTATTTTAATATAGCTTTATAATTCTTTAAAAAAAAAATTTTAATAAAGTAATTTAAAAAAATAGGGTTAAATTTAAATATAGCTTTTAAAATTTTTTAAATATTTAATAAACTTAACATTATAATAGCTATAAATAAAAATAACTTTAAAAGGTTAAAAATATTTTATATATTAGCGCTAATTTATAGCTTTACCTTATATATTTCTTAATTATATAGAAACTTTTTACTTTTTTAAAGCTATTTTTTAATATAAGCTTATTTAAACTTATAACTATTTACCGAAAAAATATATAAAAATAAAAAATAAAAATAAAAAAAGCTTAATAGCTAAAAAAGCTATATAAAAAGATAGTAAACTTATATATATAGGATTATAATCTTATTTTAATTATTATTTTAATTTAAGTATATTTAAATATAATTATTTTTTTATTTAATCGCTTTAATTTAATAATAATAAGGTAATTAAAAATAAGTAAATTTTTTAAATATAATTATATAGCCTTTTATTAACTTTTAATAAAGCTTTTATATTTCTTTTTTATTATTTATTTATTAAAGGTATATATAAAAAAGTTATATTATATTTTATTTATATTTATTATATATATATATATAAATTAAATTTATATAAAATCTTAATAAGCTATAATATATTAATTAAGCTAAATATTAAGCCTTTATAATTATATAGCTTATTACTTTAATATTTATTCCTTTTTTAAATATTAATAATTATAAGCTTAAGCTTATAATAATATTTATAGAAAAAAGGTTATTTAAATATTTATTATAAATATATATTTATAATAGTAAAGGTAATAATTTATATTTAAATAAAGGAAATATTACTTTATATAATAATAATAGTAAAACTAATTTTTATTTATAATATTAAATAGTATTTAAGCTTAAACCGGATATATTTAATTAGCTAGTTTTAATAATATTTTTTATAGTAGAAATATAATAATAGCTTAAATAATTTTATTTAAATTAAGCTATATTAATATATTAATTTTTAATTTCCACTTTATAAAACTTTTTACTTATTAAGCTTTAAACTTAATAGCTTTATTAATTAAAAATTTTTAAAAAAAATTATAACCCCTTTTATATATAAGGTATAATAAAGCCCTATTATAGTTTAATTAGCTATATTTATAATAATTTATTTAATTTATATACTTATTATTAAATAGGATAATTAAATATTTCTTTATTTTCTTTTATAGCTTAATAATTACTTTCCGTTATTATTTTAAATTATTAAATATATTTTAAATAACCTTATATATAATTCGGTTAAATAAGGTAAATAAAATAATAAGTTTAATATTTTATTAAAGTTTTTATATTTCTTTAAAAGTAATATTTATATATCTATTAATATATATTTTAATTACTATCTTAATTAAGGTTATACCTATATTTAGGCCTTATTTAAAGCCTTACTTATTACTTAACCCCTTATTTTATTACTATTATCCTTTTATAATTATTTCCTTAAATTAAAATCTTTTTTATTAACTTTTATTTATTAGCTATAATTCTTTTTAAAACTTTCTATACCTTTTTAGCCTTTTTACTTTATTATATAATAGTAAAAAATATAGCTTACTATTTAACTAATATTTTTAAAATTTTATTAATATCCTTAGCAAATAGCTATATAAATAAATTAGCTAAATTATCTTATAATTTATTAAACTTTTTATCTTTATTTATTATTTAATAAAATAGGCTTCTAATATTTAATAAATATAATATAATAAGTAAAAAAGTATTATATTAATAAAATAAAAAAAGAATTAATTAAAAAAAAGGTTAATAAATAATAAGAAAAAAAGATTTATATATTTATTTACTTATATAAGGTTTTTAAGTTTTAATTTATATATTAAATTTTTATTACTTATTAAATAATATAGTATATAATATTAATATAGCTTTACTTATTTTAATTTATTTTTTAATTTTTTTATTTTTTTATTTTAATCTTAATTTATATTTTTTATATCTTTCTTATTATTAAAAATATTAAGCTAATCCTTTCTATTCTTAAAAGCTAATAATAATAATTAAAACTTATTTATATTAAGCAGATCTTTATTAAATATAAATAATCTTTATTCTTTATTTAATAATCTATTATTTAATATTTAAGTAATTAATAAATTAAAAAGTTAATCTTTTCCTTTATAATTATCTATTATTAATATTAATAATAATATATATTATTTTAAAATAAAATATATTAAAGCTTTTTTATAATAGTTTTACTTATAGCTATATTTAAATTATTAATAATAATTTAATAAAGGAATAAAAGAAAAATAATTTAATATTTAAGCCTATTTTTTTTAATAAAAACCGAAAAAGTTTTAATACCTAATAAAATTTTAATTAAAATGTTTAAAATATTAAAGAATATCCGGTAATAATATATAAGGTTTATAATACTATTTTAATATACCCCTTTTTTTAAAATTAAAGAATATCTTTTATAAAAAAGTATTTTAAATTTATAAAATATATTTATTTAATAGCTAATACTATTTAAAACTTATTTTTCGGTATTAAAAACCTAAAAGTTATTATTAAGCTAAATTTAAAAAAAATTTAAAAAAGTAAATATAATAAATTAATAAGCTTATATTTATAGCTATCTTATCCTAATTAATATTTTAATTAAATTATAAGTTAAGCTATATTTTATAATAACTTAAATACCTCGGTAATAATAAAAATATTTTATTAAAATATTTATTATTATAAAAAAAAATTACCGATAAAGATCTTATATTTATATAATAATATACCCTTAATAATTTATTTATTAATAAAGAATTTAATTTAAAAACCTTATATAAGGTTTTAAGCTAGCTTATTAAAATAAATATATAATAAGTTCTTTTATTAAAAAGATTAAATATTAAGGTTTTTTAAATTATTAATAATTAATCTTATAAAGCCTTTAAATAATTACTTTAAGGTATTATTATTACTTTTATTAATAAAAATTAAAATCTTTATTATATATTTATTAATATTAAATTATATAATAAATCTTTATTTAAGTAAATAATAATATAGCTTATAATAATAATATTTTAAAACTTAGAATTAATATTATAAATATTTATTATTATAAATAATAATATAAAACATTTCTTTATATTTAGCATAATATAAGTAATTAATATAAATTTATTCTTTAAAAGGTAGATTTTTATAATATATTAAATTCCTTATATTAGCTACTTTTTATAGCTTAATAAGGGCGTATTTTATAAAGAGATAAATATGTTAAAGGTTAAAATAAAAGCTAAAATTAAATAATATAAGCTAAAAAACTTAAAAACCTTTATTTTAAAAATATTAAATAATAATAAAGGCAATTATAATTAAATATTATTTTATATATATTACTATTTTAATCCTTATTTTAATTATATTATATATTAATATATCTAATTTAGATTTATTAGCTTATTATATATATTAATATTAATCCTAATAAATAAAATTATTTTAAATATCTATAAAAATATTATCGAAACTATAATAAAAATAATAATTAAATACTTTAGCTTATTTTTAATATTTATATAAAATAAAGCTTAATAATAGATATTTCTATTTATATAAAAAAGCTATAATATATAATTATAGCCTCCCCTTTTAAGTATAAGGTTAAAAGACCTATAATTATATATTTTTTAAACTAAATTTTATTTAACTATATTACGTTTCTATAATTAGGCTTTATCTCTCTAATCTATTTAAATAAAAGGTAAACCTTCTTAAAAAAGTATACTAAATTTATAACCTTTAATTCTTTCTTCGGCTTATTATTTATTATTGCTTTATAAATAACAAATTCCTTTATTTCTTTAAAATAGATCTTATATATCTCTAAGGTAATAATAAATATATTTATTTACTTAAATAGGGAAGGTTTCTTATCTTTACGCTCCTTTACCCTAATAAAAAAACTTTTTATTTAGGTAAAGATTTACTTGTTATATTTAAAATTTATTTCTATAGCTATAAAGCTATTAGATCCATATATCTAGATGCTTAGTAATAGAATATAGTGGCCTTACCTATAATCTATTCTAACCGCAGCTATAAACTTACTTAATAGATTTAAGGGTTTTAGGCGCGTATAAGTGCTAGTTTAAGCTTAACTGGCAGTTATCTCGGTTTTAATAAGCTAAATAATTACTTTTAAGTGGTCTTACGGAAAAGGTTATAATAGGTATATATTTAAACAGAGCTAAAACCTATATATATCCTATAAGATAGTTAAGGCAATAGCGGCTTTTTAATATCGCCTATTTCGAGCAACTTATATTTAAAGGCTTAAGTTATACAGCAATAGCACTTTTATATAATGCTTAACGGCGTTAAACTAGGTTACTTATAGCCCGCAATAGCTTTAACCTTAATAAACCGGTTTATATTAAGGCTAATAGCTTATTAAAAGCACCGGCGTAAATAAATTAGGCGCGGCCTAATGCTATAGCTATTAGCGTAAAATAGCGGCTTTTAACTATAAACAGGCTTATAAAAGATTAATAAGTTATTATAAAAGGTTTTATATAATAAAACCTACTATATTAATTTAAAAGATATATTATACCTTATTCTTCTCGGATATTTACTATTATTCTAGCTTAATAAAGGAATTTAAATAAATAAAATAGTTAATAATTATAGCCTTTATTAAAAAATATATTAGAAAAAAATAAAATAAAGATAACCTTAATTACTTAAATTATTATATTTTTACCGAAATAAATTAAAACCTTTTAAATAGCCTTATTAAATATATAATTTTAATCTCTTTTTTTATTATTAAACTTAAAAGTAAAATAAAATTCTTATTTAATATAGTATTATTTAGCTTTAACTTTATTTTTAAAAGGTTAAATAACTTTTATTAGCTTTATTTAATTAGGTTTTAAATAAGTAATTATATTATAAAGTAATATTTATTAGGTATTATTATAGCTTATAAAAAAGTATAAATATATATTAAAAAGTTTATTAATTTAAAAAAGGTTTTTATTTTTATAATTCTTTTCTTATTACCTTTTAAAGAAATATATAACTATTAATAGGATATATTTAATTAATTTAAGATTTAAAGCGATATTAAAAGGGTAAAAGATAAATATAAGATATTATTTAAAAACAAATACCTTAAATATTATCTATCTTTAAAATACTTATCGGAATTTTTCTTTAAAAATCTTTATTAAAGTTTTATTAAAAAAGTTTTAAATAGCTTAATAAAGCTATATAATACTATAATACTATATATTTAAATTATAAATTAAAAGCTTTAAAAGTTTTTTAATATTAATAAATATATAATAAACTAATAATAATAATAATTAATATTATAATAATAAAGTTATAATATTAAATAATATTAAAATTTTAGCGCTAAAATAAATAACTTTTTCTATATATAATAAATATAGCTATAAATATCTTTAATACTTTTTTATTTATAGCTATATTTAAATATATATAAAGCTTTATAAATAATCTTTTTAATAATAACTAATATTTTCTTATAATTAAAAATATTAGGGCTTTTCTTATATTTTATATTAATAATAAAAAAATTAGAAAGCTTTATTAGAAGTTAAAAGACTTTTAATATAATAATTACTATATTAAAAGGCTTAAAAAAACCTAATAAGCTTTTCGAGATATATATACTCTTTAATTTTATAATCTTATAAATAAGAAATTAACTATTTCGATAATTAATCTTTAAATTATATAAGCTTAAAAAAATAATTAAATTAATATAGCTTAAGGTAAATAGCTAAAAAAATAAAAAAATATTATTTTTATCCGGTATAATATATAAAATTAATATAAAATATAAAGAATAATAGATAAGGTAAAGCTAAATTATAATAAAAAAAAGGCTTATATATAAAGATAATCTTTTTAGGGAAGGGTTAAAAATATTAAAAACTATAAAACTTTTTATAATAAAGATATTTAGAATTAAAATAATAATTAAAATATTTTATAATATCTTTTATTAATAATTATAAAAAGCTTAATATATTAAAAAAGTTTTTATAATATATTATTTAAAGATTACTTATAAATAACCGGGTACCTATAGGTAATTGCTTATATAAGTAGGTAATTAGAATCCGGGTTTTATATATAGGTACTTATAGGTATCTATAGGTAGGTAATTCCTGGGCCTAAGCATTATCTCCAGAACTAGATAATTTCGATCTATATATCGATGCCGTCAAGGGTCGCAAGAAGTTCCTATAAACATTTGTCCAGGCGCTACAGGCTATAGAACATTCTCAAGGGGAGGCGATAAAGCGTTTGCATTTCTTGTAATGAGATGTGGTTGTTGCAAGGTAGGTAAGGTAGAATACTTTATGACTCTAGAGCTGGTAAGCCTCCCTTCATATTACATGTCAAGTATGTTCCCGCCTTGAACCTGTTGTCCAGGTTGTTCGACAACAGGAGAAACATGCCATCTCAACAGAGCCTTGAAAAGAGCGAGTCCGACATCAATCCAATCAAGTTCTCATCCTTCGTTCCGTCTAATCTGATATCAAATCGGCGGTGCAGAGTAGCCAGTGCAAGATACATTTCACACCAGGCCAGGTCAATGCCAAGGCAACTCCGGGGCCCCTTGGAGAATGGCATAAAGAACTTCTCGTGTCTTTCTCGTGCCTCCGGGTCCTCGGTAAGCCAGCGCTCGGGAATGAATTGCTCTGGATTTTCAAACACATACGGGTGCTGCATCATCGGGAACAACATGCTCACGATGGTCTGGATCCAACAGGTGTGGTTAGCCAAGGTAGAACGAATGGTGGATGAGAGTTAGAATCGCTGTCAATAACACTCACATTCCTAGTTATGAAATCCTCGCCAATTTTTGGCACCTTTTGCTGGGACAAGCCTCGAGTTCTCAAAGGTTGTTGTTGGTGCCATTCACAGAGACCCCTTGATTACCGCAGTCTGTAGAACACTAAACGGTAATGTGCTTACCTGCTCAATTATGGACATTCTGTCTTGCAATCGCAGATTCATCTCGCCCCCAGTACTCGCCCGGCTTGCATGCAGCTCTAGGTTGTCAGTGATGTGAGGTCCGAGACATGTTCACTCCTCTGTCTCAGAGAACATCCTGCTTACAATGTATGAACCAACTGGTTGTGATCCAGTGTATTTGTATTGCATTGAATTAGTTATGTTCAATTCTTGTGTTTGTCTGCATGTGAGTACTCAAAGCCCGGAAGTACTGAATCGGCTCTTGCACGCCTCTTCTGTGTCTTGTAGCACTCGATATTCACTTAGTTGTTGGGTTCACTCCCTCAGGCTAAACAAATCTGTTTGAGCACAGGTCAAGTCATCGGAATCCATAGCCAAACGTCCACCAGGGCTGCACTGCACTAGCAAACTTCACTTGGCCCTTGAGGGCCAGCGAATCTTGGATCTGCGCTAACCACCTCTATACCTTTGAAGCCTTCCTTTCCTCCCTCTCTTTGAGCTTTCGCAGGCCACTTGCTATCTGGCCTCCCAACTCAAGCGATCAGAGGAACCGAGTCCTGCTCTCGGTTACCTATCAGACAATCCTCTCTCAACACCAATACCCACACCGTCACTCTTTCTCGTCATGTGGGTGCCGCTGGGGACTCCTCCCTGGGCTGCTGACCCTCCGCCAGGGGAGGATCGATATGAAGCCGACCCCGAGAGCATATCCGCCTCCATCTTCCAAGTCGGCCTCAGTTGCACCATCGCCTCTCTGATTGTGGTTTCCCTGCGTATCTACACTAGGGCCTTTGTCATCCGCGGTTTGAAAGCCGATGACTGTCAGTCCACAGATCTAGCCTCAAGGAGCTTACGTGCTGACAAATAATCACAACTTAGACCTCATGATTGCCGCAATGGCTTGCTTGATCGCCTTTTGTGGCATCTCTATCCTACGTAAGGCACTTAGGAAACCCTCTTGTGACTCACCCATCCAGCTGACTATTCACCAGTCACGAGCTACGGAGCAGGAACCCACCTGTGGAATGTTGAATGGAAATATTTCGCGCCAGGCTTCCTCCAGGTACGTCACTAGGGCAGAAACTGTGATTTACACAAGGCGTCCCTAACATTGGATTTTGCAGCTCGTGTTCTTTGCAGAGGTTGTAGGCTGCTTGATGGTCTCGTTCAACAAACTCTCGGTGCTCAGCCTGTACCTCTTCATCACGCCAAACAAGAAATTCCGATTTTCAGTCTACGTCGTGATGGGAGTAGTGGCCACGTTCTCACTGGTTTATATTCTTGTCCAGACACTGCAATGCAGCCCGATAGAGGCCCAGTGGGACTTGAGGCTATTGGCTCAGGCGGGTACTACTTGCACGCCCTTGCCTGTGTTACCCATGGTTGTCCTCGGCATTATCAACATCGTCATCGACCTGGCAGTTGTGGTGTTGCCTATACCAGTCATCCTGCCACTCCAACTGCCTAGAAAGGACAAGGTCTCATGTCTGCTTCTTTTTGCTGCTGGCGGAGGACTGTAAGAACACGACACCTGGTCCCCACACCCTACCGTCCCCGGCTAACAATGCGTAGTGTATGCGTGGCTGCTATCGGAAGGACCATTGCGCTTCAACCATTACTGCACCCCGAGGAAACAGCCGACGTTACGTGGGCGGTGGTGCCGGAGCTGAACTGGGCTTTCGTCGAGGGCAGTGTTGGAATTGTTACAGCGTCTTTTCCCTCTATCAAGCCGCTTGTGAAGCATCTACGGTCTAAGATGGTTCGCCACGACAGGATTAGCGGAAACGATCGTTGGAGCCTACAACCAAAGGAAGCATCCGATGGGAGCAGGAGCAGGAGTCACGAGGCGCACCAGCTTCGCGACTTACCAAAGGGCAAGGAAGACACATTGCAGCGCGGCCCGGCGGATGGGGAGTCGGGACCAATCTCGGCTCGTCCAACCGAGGGCAAGGACAAGGTTTTCGGAGCCTCGGAGACGCCTTCCTCGAGTCCGCCCCTCCGAAAGGGCCCTTCTGCGAAAGAATGGTCTTATGGTAGTCTTGTGAGACCTGACAGTCGCTCAGAAGTGCGCATGGCTGATTTTGGAGTGGTTTGAAGCTCCAGCCTGCAGGCTGCATTCAACGGGACTTGGCAGAGACGCAGGGGACATACGTACATGCTTTCTCCCAACCCAACATATGAGCCAAGCAGCACTCAGTCAGACATTTTTTGGTCGTTCTACAACAACATAGGTAGCAGCGCAATCCATTCTTCTTCCAACAGAGTTCTTGAACATTTTCGGTCCAAGGATAAATTCCGGCGAGGGGCAGCCAAGCGAAAATGCCGTTTTACAACATGGTTTAGTGCTTCCCTCCTTGTCGTCTACAAACACCGCAGCCTGCAGCAGATCGCAAACCATAGCCGAACCAAGACAGGTAACTGTTGAGAGAAACGCGGACTTGCAATAGAATACCACCTCAGCAACCGGTAATTCGTCCGTCAATGCTATATTACCAATGCGTGTGTGGTGAGACGATGTCAGGAAATCTGACAGCCCCCGTGATTTGAAAGCGAAATGGCCCTCTGTGTTGAGCTTGCTCCTAGCTCAGAGGCATACGGCTTTGATGTGTGTTACATGGCTGACGATAGTGCAAAGCAAGGCAGTTGCAACGGACATTTGCAGGGTTGCAAAGCACTACACTATTTACACTCAGTGTAGTGTAGTGGGTGTAAACTCGCCCACTACACCTATTACACTAAAGGCATTTTAAAGCCCATTTTATTCCACTAATAAGCCTAGTAGGTATAGTATAGTGGATAAGAGTGTAAAATTATTATAAACTCTATATTACGCCTTATAAAGTACACTAATAATTAAGGTATAAGCCTTATTATACGTAATGCGTATACCTCTATTATATAAGCTAGGAGTTATATAACCTAATTAAAAGCAATTAGCTGCAATTAGGCTTTATCGATATAGCCCTTTCGGCCTAATAAATAATCCGGCCGAAACGCCTCCCTTAAGTAAATTAGCCTATAGCTATCGCCTTTTTAATAATAGCTTTAAATAATTAACTAATTAAACTTAATATAAATTAATTTACCCCCCCCCCCTAATAATATATATATATAAAAAGTAAGCCGTTATAAAGTATATACTTAAATTTAATATATACTTTATAAGGCGTAATATATAGTAAATATATTATAATATATTTAAGTTTATTATATTATATTAAAAGTTTATACACTATATTATATTTATATTAAAGCCAAAATATTTATATTTATATACTATTAATAAACTTAATAGGTATAATATAATAAATTATAACCTTAAATATTTATTATAACTATTTAAATTATTTTTTATATATTTATTTATATATAAAAAACGGTATAATTATAAAGCTTAATTATAAATAGTAATAAAGCTTAATAAGCTTATAAATATAGGTTTAATGTTTATTAATAATGTGTGTAACCTTAAAAGAGTTATTAAATATTAAAAATAAAGATTTATACACTTATAATTAAAAGGTATACACTTTATATACCTTTAATATATAGAAATTTACGCTTATTATTTAATTTATATATATAATATTAATTTAACTATATTAGCTATTATAATAAAAACCTTTATTACCGTTATAAACCTTATCGCTGCTATAAACTTTATTGCTGCTATAAGCTTTTACTATTATAAGCCTTATTATAGCCGTAGGCCTTATCGCTACTATAGACTTCCTATAATTCTTAACCTATAATTTAAGCGATAAAGGTATACTTTTAAAGTTTAAAGCTAAGTTAATTAATTTTAATAAAATTTTAATCTATATAATAAAGCGTTACCGTAGGGTTATTAAATAAGGTTAGGTGGCGATAGCGGTAATAAGGGTAAGTTGCTAAATATACTATAGCTGGCGTTAGCGGTGGTGAATAGCGTGGTCTGATTGGCTAAGGCTGCTAAAAGAGTGGGGCTACGGTATATAGGGTGTGTACCCTCCGAAATAGGGTGTGCGAATCTCCGTTTTCTAAATATTTGAGCAAAACCACCTGGTCCACCTTACTGCATCAAACCTTAAAACTGTCAACCACAAGCATGAGTCCCACAACAACATCTGAGCGGAAAGTGGTCATCATCACAGGATCGACAGTGAGTCTTTGTGGCCGATCAGCCTTGGCATGCTCCGCACATGCGAGATCTCATTATTTCCTTGCATTGCTGACTGCATAATCTCAGTCCGGCATCGGCCGTGAACTAGCAGAGCGGGCTGCATCCCACCAAAGGCTATAAAATCGTCGTCTCAGGCAAGACGCACAAAGGAAAGGTGAGGCCATCGCATCCCAGCTGGACCCGACGGGAGAAACCGCCATATTCGTGCGCTGCGAACGTCGCCTCAACACGACTCCCAGGCCGACCTCTTCAAGGCGGCCCGGGCACAGTGACACCGCCTGGACGTCCTAATCGCAAATACAGGCGTCGTTGACCGCGGGTCCGTCTACAACCTCAGCTACTACAAGGGGGCGCCGGTCGAGGACCTCCCGCTCGAGCCGCTTAGGAAGGCAACAAAGTGAAAAGACACTTCAAGCGCTGTGTGAGTGGACATGGCCTGCTAGCTACGGAATCAATTTGTGCTCCCAGAAAATGCCAAAATGTGCTTGAATTACAAGTTTTCCACAATAATTCACTCCCAAGATACTGTGACCAATGCCAAGATAGAATGCTCTGTACAAACATTCCAGCCTTCTAACGATTAGTCCACAACTTCAATGTTCAGCCTCCCATAGCGGAATGCTGCCAAATTCTTTTGCACACTCCGGGTCCTTTTGAGTGCTTGTTTACGTATCCATTTAAGGAAGAGCGTCAAGCACACACAGAGAAATGGTCAGCCAAACTCGTATATTTACTTTCAAGATCTATGTATTATGTAGTCGACCTCACAAAAACCAAAACTCCTGGCTCAAGCATGGATGGATATCAAGACGCCCGGCCAAATCGCCGATGGCATCACCTGAACGCCCGCTCATACAGACTAGTCTATGTCGCCAGTAAAGAATCCCACCCCCGGTTGATTTTTAAACCCCGGCTCACAGCTCCTTGACAAACCCAACTTCGACAACACGATCCATAGCCAGGCGCAGATTCGCAATCTTGGCCCTCGTGTTGTCTCTGATCCAGAGGAACGTCCCCAGCACGACCTTCCTAAAGATGGGCGTCCCGGTCCGGATGCGCATCTGGCCCTTTCCGACGACATACATGATCTTGGCCGCGTACGCGCGGTCCAGGCGCGCCAGCTCGGCCGCGACGGCCTCGTCGCGCAGCTCGATGGGCAGCTTCTCGGAGATGTGCCTCTCGCGCGGGAGGCCGGTGCCGGTGCCGTCGTCGTCGACGGACGGCGCGGCGGTGATCTCGGCGCCGGTGGCGCTGGCGCTCGTGGTGGGGGCGTCGAGCGTGGCGGCCTCGGAAATGGGGACGCCCTCGACGTTCTCGATGCCGCTGCGCTGGGTGGCCTGGGAGCCGTCGTCGCCGGACAGCGAGGGGTCCTCGCGGCGGATCTCCTCGCCGCGGTGGGCCTGGCGGAGGACAAAGGAGCGGACCTTCTCGTAGATGAGGGCGGCGAGGTCGGGCGACATGACCTCGTCCATGAAGCCGTGCTTGACCACGAGCCTGTAGCACCCGGGGATCGTGGTGAACTTTGAGACCGAGTAGCGCTCGCTGTCCGGGACGGTCGGCGCCTCCACGGGGTGCAGGTGCCAGAAGACGGTGACGTCCATGACGGCGTTGAACTTGCTGGCGAACTGCGTGAAGACGGCGGGCGTCATGACGCCCGTCTTGTCGAAGAAGATACCCAGCCCGCGGATCTGCGACAGCTGGTCGCCGCCCCAGCGCTGCGTGAGCTTGAGCTTGCCCTCGCTGTCCTTGATGACCAGCGAGTTGAGCCGGAACCTGTCCTCGGCCTCGGCCTTCCACTGCGACTCCTTGCCGAACCTCCACAGCATGAAGAGGCCGGTCATGACGGCGGACAGGGTCAGCGTGAACCAGGCCCCGTCCGGGACCTTGTTGAGGGCCGAGGACAGGTACAGCCCGTCCACGCAGGCGAAGCAGAGCCAGGGCACAACCACGAGGTATGGCCGGATGCGCCAGACGATGAGCGCCACGAGGGTCACCATGCACGTGTCAAAGAACGTGACGAACATGACGCAGACACCGTATGCGTTACCGAGACGTGTCGTGTTGGAGTAGACGGCGGTGACAAGAATAGTACCGCACATCAGCAGCCAGTTCAGGAACGGGACGTAGAGCTGTCCGTGGAACGTCTTGGAGGTATGCACAACCTTGACTTGAGGGCAGTAACTCAATTTCATGATTTGAGCGATGAGCTACATAGAATAATTGTCAGAGATGTGTTCACCAGTGATTTCATGAGGTGAGATGAGACACTAACCTGGAATGTGGCCGTGATGATGGCCTGCGAGGCCACAATAGCCGCCAGGACAGCGACGACCAGCGAGGGGTACAGCATCCCCGGCGGCACCGAGTTGTAGAAGGGGTTCGAGTACGCATCCGGGTGGACGCTGATGTACGCCGCCTGCCCGATGTACGCCAGCAGCAGGCACGGGTACGTCCAGCACAGCCAGCTCAGCTGGATGGCGCGCATCGAGAAGGCGCCCAGGTCGGCAAAGAGCGCCTCGACGCCGGTGAAGGCGAGCAGCACGCCGCCGAGCATCTTCCAGCCCTCGGTCTTGTTCACGATGAAGAACTGGATCGCGTAGTAGGGGTTGAAGGCCTTGAGGACGCTGTGGTCGAACTTGACGAGGTTGTAGATGCCGAAGCCGCCGTTGAAGGCCAGCCAGACGATGACAATGGGCGCGAACACCGAGGCGAGGCGCGACAGGCCGAACGGCTGGATGAGGAAGAGCAGGATGATGATGCCGCACGACGTCCCCACGACCGTCGAGCTCGTGATGTTGGGGCTGACAACGTTGAGGCCCTGCACCGCGCCGAGGACGGACTGCGCAGGCGTCAGGACGCCGTCCGAGAGCACCATGGACACGGCTAGCACGCCAATGGTCTTGAGAAGGCCGCGGAAAAACCTGCTCCTCTCAAGGAGGGCGCGCACGCCGAGGTTGGATGGCCGCAAATTTCCAGTTTTGTGTCTCTCCATGTGTACCAGTGGTTCTTCCTTGGGATCACGGGCTGTGATATTGGCCTGTCTCAATCCAGTCAGAAATCAACAAAACACACAATTCCGGAATTTCTCGCTGTGTGAACTTACAAATCTTGTGAGGAGCGAGTAGCAACTAAACGTGCCACCCTCACCCTCGTTATCGGCGCGCAGCACAATGAGCACATATTTGAACGTGACCATAATAGTGAGCGACCAGATGATCAGCGACAAGACCTGAACCACAGAATCGTAGTTCGGAGCCGACGTGAACGTCGATGAGAACACATAGAGAGGACTGGTCCCGATGTCACCGTAGATGGCACCGACGGACTGGTACGCCAGCCAGAGCAGGGTCTTGCCGCGGTAGACCTGCTTGACCTTGGGCTGCTCGCTGTCGCGCCAGTTGTCGCCCTCCTCGACGTCGACGGCCTCGGACTGCCGCTCAAAGGAGATCCTCGAGCTCCTGCGGGTGGCCACGCGCGAGAGGTCTCGCGTGTTGTAGATGCCTCCGGCGAGCCCGGTGGTGTCTGTCCTCTCGAGGGGCCTGAACCGCTGCTCGGAGTCGGAGCGCCGCAGCTGGTTTGGGTGAGCGCCCTCTGCAATCCTGATGGTTGGCAGAGGGGCGTGAGGAGAGACTGGCGCAGACGCAGCCATTTTTTTCCTTCTTGCTTTTGTTATTCGCGTGTAAGTGATGAGTGGGACTGAAACAACAAAAGGGCTTGACTGCTCGGCACAAAAGCGCCAGCGACCCAAACAAGGGGCTAGACAATACTGTGGCAAGACTCTGAACAGACCACGAAAAAGCAAATTAAGTTGGTACTCTGGAGGGAGAGCAAGAACGGAATTGTGCGTGTGTTATGGGCTGTTATTTAGGAGAACGCAAAGCATCACAAAGCAGAGTGGGGCCATGAGGGATATTTGGGACATCCGGACTTTATTCTGCGATAGCGCACGCGAATCGTTTGATCGCAGCCCGCCCGCCATGCCGGTTCTATGAAAGTGCTGCTGAGGTGGCTGAGGGGGCAAGGATCGATCCAAATCCAGGGGAGGGAACAGGAACGGCGTTGGTGCTGAATTTGGGGTGGGATGGGCAAGCGTGGAGAGCAGCATTGCGCACTCATCTCTGACGCGGGCCAGCGCCGGGCAGGTATTGAGATATCGGGCCGTGGAATCAAGACGGCGAGGAGCTGCTAACGGCCGACATTGCTTGACTCGGGACTGGATCCCTCCATCCCTACCACGGGTCTCGCATGCAATGCGGCCAGTGGCGCCTGGCACGGCATGTTCATGTGAAATTGGGAGACGCAATACCACATCGAGACTAGGTTAGTCTCCGTGGCTGGACGTGTTTGACAAGTCCCCAGGCGGTGAGCTGGTGGGAACATTCTCCCTCTCCTCCTCCCGAATGTCACACTGCTAGCTGGAGGGCATCATCCTGCTCAAACGCGCTTAATGTCGGCCAATTCGGCGGCGACCTCCCCTCGAAATAGAAGCAGCAAGAGTGAGGGGTGGTTGGCGGCCATTTGGCCCAACTTTCCCAGAAGCTGCTAAAGGACGAAGGCCCTTGAACCCTGGCAGACTAGACACAACAAAGAACGACTCGTGCCCGGGTGGAAAAGCTTAACTGTGATCGAATGAGCAGGTGGTGCCCTGGAAGAGTCTTGGACATCCGCAAACAGCTAGATCCCAAGACAACCCCGAAGCTTCGAAAGGCTTTTTTTTTTCTAAGAAAAGCTTGCCTAGCTTATGCCCAGAGCCGCTGAGCAGCTCTCGAACCATCCGAAGGAACACGTCCCAAGCACACTAGTCTGTAGGGCCCAAGGCTCTCGTCGGCCGCTCCATGCAACGTCGGATTGCGACGGTTAGCCCTGGGCTAACGAAAACCGCACTCAGGAAGTACCAATATTGGAGGAGCCTCGTCGGATGTCCAGCCGAAGTTCGCCCATTGCTGATCACAATGGGCAGAATCCCTCGCACAAGACGCCCTTCTCCATATCACCCTGCATTGCAGATGCAGAAGCGAAGGCTGCATGCGAGGCAGTGCAGGGCCATAGATAAGGCCTGCGTCGCTTATTGATGGGGTGAGATGCCAAGTTCGGTATATGATGCCTAAATCCTTCCTCGTGGGACGCGGGCTGCGATGGCGGGTCGCCCTCCGGCTCAACGCAGACCTGGGGATGACGGTGGCCGCCTGCAGGTGAGATAGATAAGGAACCCAGAGCTGATCGAAGCTGTAATACCACAGACAGTCTGAAACTTGTCAGCATCCTGCAAGCTATCCTTGGCCATCGCGGGGATTGGTCTCATGGTTCACGTGGAGGAGTTGGGGGTGGCATGGGTGGCTGAATCGATGTCTGGGAAACGACCTGCAGTGCAGTGCAGATGCACGCCAGATGCACAGAGAGTTCCCCACCAGGTTCCAGCACCGGGTTGCAGTAGAGGGACGAGCCGAGGCGAGACACACAGAGCTCGGGGCAGCTGGACCCCTGCGACCTGCGTGAACTGAGTCGATCCCACCCACACATGGCAGCTTGACTCGAGCTTGACTGTTCATAGGCCTCGCGCCCGAACAAGATCACCTTTGCAGAAGCTAAGCGAGGCGGTCGCAGAAGCAACTAGAGCAGCCTGCACTTCCCCGGACACAAGGCCGTTTCAATCAAATTCTCTGGCCTCCCATTCGCAAGATTTTGTTATCGGTGGCTGGACGGGCGAGAATGCCCATGGCGCGTACAAAGTGCTCACAAGTCCCAGACATGCAATTGTATGACTCGAGGATCAAGTATCCAACAGCTCCATTGCAACATACGCAACGGAGTAGATTTGGTCGCCCCCCTCTATCTTTCTAGACGCCATCGTGACCACCCTGCCGACTTCTACAAGCTCCGGTATCCAAGACTTGATCGCGTGTGAATTGAAAGTGAATGGGCCCGGCTTACTGCTGGCTCACCAGTTTTTGACAGCTAGGAAAATTGGTGGCGATGGCGAAGCTGACGTTGATGGGACTATTCGTAGGGGTAGTCACGAGTATAGTCGAAGTCATAAAGATCGTCGGAAACTCGATGTTCCATGCGCAAGCACAGGCAGTTGCCGTTCGGATCGAGAGGTCGCATGGCGAGCTTGGCGTTCTAGTCCATCTGACCAACGCTGACGTCCCCTCCTGTTGCTCCGTTCGTCACCACCTCATGGCCGAGTGCCTTCTTACGGTCCTCGTCGGAGAGCACGGCGCACCAGCCGAGCTTGTCTTCGACCTTGCCCGCCTGGATCCCCTTGAGCTGCGACAGCAGCTTCAGGCACAGTGGGCCCGCATCCTCTTGGCTGTCGGGGATGTATGTGACGGTCTCCTCGCCCTTGGAGGCGTCGAGGGACAGTCGGGTGTGGGACTTGACAGTGGCAGCCAAGGACTTGGGGTCTGATGACGCCAGGCGCCGGGTAATGGACCGGATGGGCACCAAGGAGGCGGCTGTACCGGCAGCCATGACTTCATGGAAGTTGGGCAGTTCAGAGTATTTGATCTGCTCATCGTCAACATACTGTATTGATTGGAGACAGGGACCTTGTTTGTTACTTACCGGCCGCTGCTCCACCTTCCAGCCAAAGCTCTTGGCAATACCTTGGACACTCTCGCTGGTCACGCTCTTGATCGCGTTCCTGGAGTCCGGCACCACAATTGTCACGCTGCCTCCCTCGTCGACCAGCACACCAATGAAGCCGCTTGTGCTGAACTCGTCCACCTCGGAGTGGGTCGCGCTGTCCAGGTGCAGGGTGATGTCATAGCCCTCCTTGCGCGCCTTGTCCGTCCACCTCATCACAGGCGCATAGTTGCCGCCGACCTTAGCGCTTCCCGTCCCGTTGGGCGCGGCACGGTCGAAGTCGTCCAGGATGAGACACCGCACAGGGTGCACGCCGTGGTACACGCCGGTGGGCAGCACATAGACGCAGAAGGTGTACTCCTCGGGCGGGCTCAGGCCGAGCTGTGCGCTGGAGCCGTAGACCTGCGGTCGCACGTACATGGCGGCTCCCGTGTCATGCGGTGGCACCCACTCGGCATTGAGTGCGACGGCCGCCCGGCAGGCGTCGATGAACATGTCGACCGGGACTGGCGGGATCGAGACACATTCGGCGCTGTGCTGCATGCGCGAGGCGTTGCGGTCGGGGCGGAAGATCTGGATGGAGGAGTCGCCGGGTGTGCGGAAGGCCTTCAGGCCCTCGTAGACTTGCTGACCGTAGTTGAGGGCCGGGGCCATGCCGTGGATACGGATGAAAGGGTCGGTCACGAACTGGAGAGGCGTCCATTTGCCGGTCTTGTGGGAGTAGTGGGACTCGATGTGGCCGTTGACTGGAGCAGAAGAGGGAAGATCAGCTGGTGGTTCAAGGGGCTGCTGGGGGGCCAATCGACCTACCTTCGTGCATACGGAAGCCAATGTTAGCCCAGTCGAGTGCACTAGACGGCGGGGGAGGGAATGAAGGCATCTTGAGGGTCGTGTTAAGGTGATATTGGGGAGACGTGGTGGAGTGACTGATCGAGGTCAAGCAGAGTGAGTCAAGATCTCGAGAGACCTCTCAAAAGCTGACAGGCGAGAAAAGAACTCGGGAAGGTCGGGGAGTATTTGGACTAGCTGGTCGTCCAGGTTTGTACGGTGACAGATCACTATTTGGTCAGTGGGCCAGATCAGTATGGGGCTCTTCGGAGTCACTATCACGAAGAAGACTGAGGAGGGGCTCAAAATTATCTTCCTCGAAAATTCAATGGCCAGTAAGACCACAGTCTCCGATTGCGGACTGCGGGGCCCTGTTGGAGCTTCCAGCGACTGAGCACTGCGCATTTGAGTCAGGACGTGCAGGGAAGGTTTTGGGGGTGGGGGGTTGCAGCTGGGGGGAAAATCCGGGGTAAGGGTATCTTGGTGGATAGATACCTCGGTACATGGGAACATGGGTACATGGGTACGTAGCACGTCATCCGTGCGACGGTCGCGATTTCTGTTCCTGTTCAATGCTACCGTTTACGATCAAGGCGCGTCTTGATTTGTTGCAGGTGATGGCCTCACTCTATCCTCCCCTTCTGTCCTTCGATCCTTTGCCTCTCCCCAATTCGATCAAGTCCCAACCAGAACTCCGAACACCACAAGAACAAAACTCCATCCGTCTCCAACATTTTCAACATGGACTTTGAGCCTCATCCTACATTCCACACTCGCTTGCAAAGCTGGCATCTACCTGCCACGGACTTGTGTCCGCTGCACTCCACATTGGCATCGACAGAGACTCACAATGTGGTGGGACCTGAACTTGCTGCTCCTGGTGCTGGTGCTGGTGCTGGTGCTGGTGCTGGTGCTGGTGGTGCTGCTGCTGCTGCTGCTCCCAGCCTGGCATCTCATCCATCAGATCGCTCATCTTGAACGTCACCTCAGGAAGCGCCACGTGGAGGATGCTGGACTGCTCTGGTGCCAGTGAGCTTGAAATCTGCTCAGGGGGGCTGAGAACATCGGCATGCTCTTCCGATCCGCGCGTCGCATCATCGCTGCATCCCCACACGGTCTGTGCTATTGACGTAGAGCGGCTTTCCAGTTGATGTGCCAGTTGCCAGTTGCCCGCAGCCTTGTGCCACTCAATCCTCCCGACCATCAGGCCGATCACCTCCACCATCTCGGTTGGCCCCTGACCGCGCCAAGATGGAGACGTGGTCGTACCATCGGGCCCGAAGGAGTCAGTGTGAGACGACAACGCGCCTGGGCCCGACAGAGCAATGCGCGTCTCCAACCACGCATACAACACTGGCGAATGGTGCACGATTGGCTCGTTTCCCAGTATTTGAATGGCCTGCATCTTGTCTCTAGGCGACAGTGAGCTCTGAGCAATGTCCACCGACTTCGAATATATTCCAAATGCAGATTGGTATTCAGCACCAGCAAACAATGCATGAGAGATTGAGTGTCGTGCCAGCTTCAGCATCGCAGCCTGCCCCTGGACCCCGAGCAGGGAAGTCTGCCTCGCCAATTCGGCCATTGTGGGCTGGTATCCTGCGCAGACTGCTGCTATCCGTTGGAGAAGCATGTCCGAAGCCAACTTCTTGATGTGTCCGAAGTCGCTCATCATCTCTGACGCCGCCGACAACGCCCACAGGGTGACCCGTGTCGCCGGCCTCATGTCCAGGGGGCTTGAGTTCTGGGCCTGTTGGAAACAGAAAGCCAGCGAGTCAAGGCTGGATTTCACGGCCTGCATGCCTTCATTTGCCAATCCATCGTCGAGGATCATGTGCGCAATGCGGAACTTGAGCACAAAGTCCAACATTGCCTCATCCTGTCCGGAGACTTGTCCAAATGACGATACGGAAGGATCAGCCAAGTTTGGATGGCTGTGGTCTTGAGGCGGCCACTTGGATGGCGCCGGCGGCGTGAATGTTGAAGTTGGAGTCGGTGTGAAGGGGTATGGGTAGTCGAATTGATTGTCGATGAAGGCCTCGAGAAGCCCAACAATTTCTCTTGGCAGCTCTGCATCTTGCGACCGCTGCAGGTTCATGCTTTGCGGCGGCGGATTTTGCTTTTTTTGCTGATTCTGCTGCTCAAGCTTCACCGCTGGAATCGACACCTTGACTCGACCCCCGCCTCCTCTTCCGCTGTCCACCGACATGGCCTTGATCACCTCCAATGATATCTTGGACCCGTATCCTAGTTTTTCAAGCCCGACGGGGTTGCGCTTTATGTACTTCTGGATACGCCTGACGTCCAGATCCTCGCCGACGTCCAACACCACCCACTCGGTTCCAGCCTTTCCACCAGACCCCGACGGGTTCCTCCTCCGCTGTTGCTCCTCCAACTTCTGCATCAGCTGGTGGACTTCAGGCGCGGTCACATTCTTTTGAAGACCCCATTCCTTGAATCGTGCTTTGTACATTCGTTCTGTCGCAAAGAACTGGTGCTGGCCCTCCATGACGGCGATCACATCCTTGAGCCGCCTCGTCCTGTACAGGGAGGATATCCTGTCCTTGTGTTGGCGCCAGTCATCTTCAGTGGCATAGCGTCTTCGACAAGTGTTGTTCAGGAGACTGGTTGTGATGAGCTCTCGATCAGGTGTGTCGGGTGGCGATCTGCTCGACACAGCCTTCGTAAATGAAGAAGCGGGCTGGGTGGAACTTGGGGCTAGAGCGACGGGTATTCGGTGCTGATGGCTCCCTCGAGTCTGTTGTCCAAAAGGAGGCTTGGCCGTTTGGTGAAGGTCCAAAAGTCCATTGCTTGAGGCCATACAGGCAGTGCTGGACCCCGAGCTGCTGGGTCCACAGTCGCTGAGACTGCTGCTCCAGCTACTACACGTCTCAGACGGCGATGGTAAGGATTGCTCCATTCTTGGTGCCGTCGGCCCACGTGGCGAGGACGGCTGGAAGATTGTGAGTATTCGTGTGGATCGTGAAGGCTTCTTTGTGGGGCAACACGATAGTACAGGACTTTCGAATGCAGGAGGCAGGATGTGCGGGACAAGTCAATGCAGGACTGAAGGCAATTACCCGAGGAATTTGTGCAACGTCCTTTGATCATGGAAATGAGAAGTGCAAATGGGCGAGATGATGGTATGCACTCTGAGTCTTAAATAAGACGAGATCTCGAGGCTCCGAGACGGTGGATGGCAGAGCCACTCCCAATATATCAACAACCCTCGGGCTGGAAAGTCTTGTTGGTATCAAGCAGTGGACCTGCGCGATGAGGCTGCGGCTCGTTCTTCTTGGCCACCTTTCCAGTTTCGGCGAGCGGTGGTGTTGTCCAGCGACGGTATTGGCTACGATGCTCGAGGCAGTCCAGGGTAGGGATAAGTGCGCTGCTTTCAAGGTTGGTGACAGGGGGGCCCCATCGAATTACGAAGATATGCAGTTGGGAGTTTTGTGTGTTCTATCACTCGACAATCTCGGGCACCCCCTCTTCAGCCCCTTTCCCAATTTAGCCCGTGTCAACGTGGGCACCGAAGGATCAGGAACGGTTGCTTCGACCTCGACTGACCTGTGTCGATTGTCTGCAGTTTACGTTACGGCAGGTTTGCCTCGCGGAGCCGTTACCTCATCTCGCTTTGGTCCGTGGGTTACTCGTTGCCGTGCGTCGAGGAGTCCGGGCTCTTGGCGGGGTGTCATCGCACACGCCGCTCCAAGCTAGGAGCCTTCTCGCTCCAAGTTAGAAGCTTTCATCGAAGCCATTGTCATCGAGGGCTGTCAATCCCCTTGGACCCACACCTGGCGGCCCAACTCAGGTCCGCCGCCCGCAATCTTGGCCAGGATGGGCAGTCATCAATGGAATCTTCGAGCCGTGTGCGGACTTGGCATAGATCGGTCCGGGAAGGGTCAAGTCCCAACGCCCCCTCAGGCTGCGAAACACTGAAAGGAGGACGGCTCACGGAAATACCACACGGCACGCAAGGTCCTGCTCGACCCGCGGGCCCGCGAAGAGGACAGCGACGAGGACGGCGACGAGGACGCCGCCGTCCGTCGAGGCAGCACGCAAGCAACATATCGGCGACCTCGCAAGGTTTCCCCCAGGGGAGGTCGACGCCCCTTGCGCGAGGTGACAGCGTCTAGCTACAGGTTCCCGCGCTACGGAATGAATTCCTCGCGCATAGGCGTGCGCTAGGGGCGGCTGCTTGTGATCCGGTGGAGAAGCACACAACACGCTATAAAAAAGGACCGCTTGGCAAGATGGCACACACACCACACACACACACACATATTCATCCTCTCCACTAACCTGTGAGGATCTGCATGGCAGCGTCGATCCTGGTG
Organism: Diaporthe ilicicola; assembly: GCA_023242295.1. Taxonomy (NCBI): domain Eukaryota; kingdom Fungi; phylum Ascomycota; class Sordariomycetes; order Diaporthales; family Diaporthaceae; genus Diaporthe; species Diaporthe ilicicola. Next base: position 26,150 of record JALPVH010000234.1, read on the forward strand.
TTACCACCCTCCTCGTCACCTTTCCAATCCCGCGTTTGAGCCCAATTCAAAGACTCGACTTGGGAGCGAAGATGTGGACGATCTTGACTGTGTTGGCTGCAAGCCATGGTGGCTGAAGCAGAAGCAAGCCTGCCGGGTTGCCCAGCTGCAAGTCGACTCTCTCCCGGTCGCTGACCAAGCCCTACCGCCGCAGCGACCCCTTCCCCAATATTTCGGGCCGGGCTGATGGTCAGATGACCACCCAGCCCGTGCGAGACATGCAGCTGACAGACGTTGAGAAGGGTGTCACCCGGTAGTTGGGGGCGGACCATGCCGGATGCGTGCTGGCCCAGCCGTGGCATGTCCCTTTGTCGCTGTCGCCCACCACCAGACCAGGGAGGTCCAGGAGCTGGAGTTAGCACTGAGTCCACATGCCACCGCTCTTAGTTCGTACCTCGAGCTGCTCAGTTCTGTTTGCGGCGGCATGTCACATCCTCGTAGGGCGTGGGTGGGGGTCGACGCCACAAACTTGCCCGCCAGACAATTTGTGGTAGGGTCTAATAACTGCGATGTGGTGTGTGGTCACACAGCAACGACTGATAGGTATGGCGCTAGAATCGAGATCACAGATTCTGCTTCATGCTGCTGCCCAACAGCATGTATCAAGATAGACTGAAGTACAGCAGCCACCCAGATTGCCGAGGCTTTTAGTCAAGACGCACGCAGGCAGCTTACTCGACAAACTCTGGGGGGTGGGGGTGACTGCTCACGATGTCGTCCTCGTCCCCTCGGTCCGGCCTGCCCGACAGCGACCGCCAGCATCACCCCAGTCAACGCTCGGGCAAGATCCAGTCAGTCAGCCATCAGACGATCAAAAAGACGCCTTCTCTTCATTGACATTGGAAGAGGGGCTTGTGTGGGGAACTTGTGCAACGCGTATCTGCAACCTTGCAAAAATCATGCAAGACCCACGAGGCGCTCGCGTATCTCAGTTTCAACCAGTCCCGAGCCGTGCCGTTGGGGCGGGAGGGGAGCGGATTGGTGGACCGGTCCCTTTGCGTGCCAACGGGGGCGACCGGGTCCTTTTTTTATGTTGCATTGTGTGTCTATCACTTTTTTCTTGCCCCCCTTCGCCGGAACCGAGCGTGAGCCATTTTGACCCGAGTGTGTGTGTGTGAGAGAGAGAGAGAGAGAGAGAGAGAGAGAGACTTGAGTCCAACTAACTGTGACGGCCGATCCTGATATCTGGAAATGATCGTCCCTGGCTACGAAATCTGCTCCAACGATCCACAGCCGCCTCATCGTCACACATCTGGCACTGTCCCAGATCTACAGGAAACATCTTGTCGATTCGAGCAAAGGGTCCGACAGAGCATGCATGTAGGGCTCACGCTGCTGCAAGTAGCCAAACGGCATGGTTGCGCGTCGGTGCCGTGTCTCACCCTGGAAAGGCCAGCCCTGTACGAACAATGCGGGGACCCAATCAAACCCACGGGCCCCTTCAAGCTCCAGGTTACATCCCATGTCATGGTGATCTAGGGCCGTCCGGGCCGGATCCAACGGTCTACAGGGTCCATGGACAAGCGTATGATGGTGGAGCATCGTCTCCGCTTTTTCTTGTTTTCGGCGGACGAGCTGTCAACCTCTCAGCCTCTCCTCCCCCCTCCTCCTGCCCACGCTCAGCTGTCAACTACTGCGCACCACTGCAGCACTACCGCAAGCTGCCCGGCCTAGTACAGATGTGGCCTCGCCCCCTAGGATGGATCCAACCCCCCCACGAGCCACTTGTGACGGACTCAAACAAGCTATCCTCCTATCCTACAGATTTGTAAGCGGCACGAGAGACACGAGCCCCAGTTCCTCTTGTCACGCTTGGGCAAAGTACGAGCAAAAGCTGTTGCACGTGCACGGAGCTGCCTCGGACCCACCGAGAATTGTCCGTTGGCCTCAACCATAGTGCCACCGCTCAACACCAGCTGGCGTCGGTGACGTGCCCCGGTGCTGGGTTTACGACGGTCGTGTACTGCACCCCCTGAATATACCAACCGTTTTGGGCGGTTAGTGTGGGGGGGGGGGGGTTCGTGGGTGACTCTTGGGTTGGTGTACACACACACACCAACTCCTCAACTCTCCCCTCGACTAGGCGCCAGCTACCACCTCCCTAGACTGGAAGTGTGATACATCGAATATCGCATCCCAATCCCTTTGCCCTGGAGATTGACGAGAAGAAGAGAAGAGCAGAGGACCAAGCGAAGGAGACAAAAAAAGAAAACAAGACACGGAGCCCATGCCGTTGGTTGCTGCGGTTCGTTGACCAGGGCGGTGGCTTAGGGCGAAGAGACGATGCCCATTGTCCTGTTGGTTCTATCTTTACCTCGGCCATCACTGAAGAAGATTTTGCACCAATTCTTTTTATTGCACGTGCAGGTTCGTGGGTGTGTGCTCGTCCTCGTATGGCACTGCTCATTTATGCACGCATGTGGGCTGAGAATCCTCTTGTTGTTATCCACCTGTTGTTGGTCATTTGGGGGTCTTCCTCGCTACGTACAGACATGCATATCCAACCCCAACCCCTCTTGCTGGGAGGGTGAATCCCGAGCAGGCTCCGTGAAAGAAACTTGATGGTGGTCTCAGTCTGCTTGCTCTAGAGGCGCGGCATCTCGATCTTTCTGTTCGGGCCCTTGGCGCCATCAACCCCAACCAACGATGCCCCGGTGGGACCTTGTCGGTGGTAGTTGGGCAATGGTGATGTGTGCCGGCATGCATGCTACGTAGGTGACACAGATTGCATGTCGTCCTGAGAAGCACAACGCTGCTTGTGCTGTTTATGAAAATGTTATACATCGACAGCGTTGTTGACAAATACCTAGGTAATCTCCCGGCCCCCACCCCCAACCCCCAGCAAAGGAGAACAAGCTGCTGACGGCCCCGGCCCCGGCCCCGGCCCCAGCCCCAGCCCGCAGGCAGGCAGAAAGGAAGGAATGAATGAAGCTCGGAAGGATTGTATGTATGCAGGGCTGCTTTTGGTTGCAACACCCAAGCGAGCTGTCACCCGCATGCAGGCGCTGATGATGTATGTATGTGACCACGTACCGTACCAACATGTGCCTGTGCGGCACCTGCAAAATGCGACTGCAACCGTGTAGGTATGTAGTGATACCCTACCTACGTACCCTAGTAGGGCTGCATGGGTGTTGTTGGTGTGTACGAAAGGGTTCCACGGAGCACGCCGGACCCGCTATCTAAATGGTCTCGACATGACCAGGCGAGGAGGAGAAGTAGTGGCAGCACGACTTTGAGCTGGACAGTTCCGGCCCCCCCCCCCCAAGCCCTTCCCTTTGCTCTACTGTTTGCGTTGGTTAGGCGACGATCACTTCAGAGTTTGATAGCTCTGATGAGGCTGAGAAAAGCAAGCATTCCAAGCCGCGGTTCAAGCATCTGCTTACCAGATGTAGTCAAGCCCGCCAAACAAGAAGAAGAAGTGGTGCAATGGCGATAAGCTCAAAAAGGGTCCCCTGCCTTTCTCCTCCTCCTCCTGAGGCTAGTACTAGCACAGTAGTAGGAGTCTAGTGATAGACCACACGAGAAAGAAAGAAAGTAGAAGAAAAAAAACACCAGAATGCCGCGGGTCGAGCTACCAAACACGACCGGGGCCATCAAGATCATGATCCCATCGCCGCCACAGGGCATCGAGCGTAGGACAAGAATCTAACCAGACACCAAAACCAACACGACCAACTCTGACATGCCACCGGCCCCAACCGTTGCTGTTGAACGAACGCCATGCACAGAAACAGCCTAACCCAGCCTAACAGAGTCTAATAAGTAAAAGTTTTCTCCAGCCCGTGAAAAAAGGCCCGGGCAACAACAAACGGTCCTCGAGTCAAGGTTGGATGGATGGTGAACCACCCGCAGAAGTCACTTGTGCATTGGAGACCTCGGTCCCGAGAAAGAAAGAAACAAGTAACATGCCGGGGGATGATCCTCCGTTACACAGGCAGGCAGGCAGGCAGGCCGGCTCCGGCCCCCACTACTCAATCCAAAGGCAAACAGCGAAACACATGTGAACATCCATCCAACCATCCATACTACGTTGTTTGTTCTTCTGATGGGCGTCCGCGGGGAGGGCGGGAGCTTTTGTTCATGGCGGCAACGATGTAACCAATGCCAAAAGACTCGAGGGAAAAGAAGGGGTGACCCCTGTGGACATGGCTGACGGAGAGACGTATCTAGGTAGGCAGGGACACTCAAGAACCTTGGAACTTACATACTGTAATCATGGCCGGACATGTCACGGGATTACCATCACCAATGTTGCCCCATGCGTCTTGGTTCACACCTAGATGGAAAGGACATTGGTCGATCCAAAGGCAGAGAAACCTCAAGAATCAATTTCTTACAACTCCGACTGAACAGCCCTAATTGTACAGAGGTACTAGTAATGACCAAGAGAAAAGAAAAAGACAACCCAGAGAAAGCAGATTGCAAGGGGGGGGGGATTGTGACCTGATGTGTGATGCTAGTAGCAGATAACGTGCCAAGCAGTGTAGTCTAATTTGTATCAGAGAGTAGTAGTGAGAACGGACAAGTGATTTTGTTTTCCTTTCCAAGCCCATCCGTGGTTGGTTCGTACCGTCTTTAGTGTATCCAAGGGGTCTGTCTGACCATACATCCATCGTACACATTACCAGCCCAAAATAAGTGGGGGAACGGACACGCTTACCGCCGCATTTTTTCTACCACAAGGGGGGGAGAGAGGGTCTTTCCTTTACATCATTCATGTATACATAAAAATCAAACCAATGTTCCGTAATCGCCATGCTTTCTTTCCGTCATGAGGTAGTGAGAGGTCAAGGTGAACACATAATAACAGGATGAGAAAACGTTATGAAAAAGTACAAGGGAACAAATGGACCACGCGCAAGGGTGGCAGCTCCACAGGCCGTTCCACTAGCCCCCAGTGAGACAGACATGCATGAGAGGAAAGTCATGTGAGCAGACGCCGCTTTCAGTCAGGGTCCTCCCCTGATGCTGCTAGAAACTGTACCATTATAGAACCGAAAGGTCGTACGATAGGCAGCACTACATAGGTACTCCCATCACCAAGGATCGTGCATGCAGACGCCACGAAACAGCGACCAGAGCAGAGGATTGTGCGGAGGGACAAATCCGGAAGGTAAGATCTCAACAAGACCGTGCGCGGCTCTTGGGTCTGAGATCTGCGGCGGGACTGCAAAATTTTGTTGGAAGATGGTGCGTTCTGAGTTCGCCGAGCTCCGCCATTGACTTCAGTCAGTTCGTAAAGCTTAGGAAAGGAAAGGGAAGCTTATTCGGTGGTGAGCGAGGCCAAGCGGTTGAGGGCCACCAACACTCCAGACACACCCTGTGTCAAAGTGGCTGTCGCTTCAGTGTTCCGGTTGCCCAGACTGACGGTGACTACATCCTTGACCACTTTCTCTTGACCAAGGGTGTTGGCCCATCTGAAAACCTTTTCATCGTCTCGGCCATCACCTACCACCATTAGGAAGTCCACAGAACTCTTATGCTTCTCGTCTGCAGGCATGCGAGTCTTCAAGTCATCGAGTATCTTCTCCGCGGCGGTACTCTTTGTCCAGTCCACCGGCTCGACTACTATCGAGCCGTCAGTGGGGATGGCGTGTACACGTTGGTTTTCGCAGGCGTCGTTGATGTGGGAAGCACAGTCGCTCGCCTGACTGACAGCGTGTTCCCAGTTCTCCGCGCTCTTGTAGTGAAAAATAAGGCTGCAGCGGCGCTCCTCGATCTCAGCGCCAGGAGTACGCTCCAGGTAATAGTTGAGTATTCCCTTAACAGACTCTTTCCACGCCCTAATGTGCTCAGGATCCGCCATCTCGGTCCAGGCGTCGCTGCCGCAGTCCTTGAGGAAGCAACCGTTTTCGGCAATCAAGCCCAAATTAGGGACACGTCGGAACAGCCGGTCCAGCTCCTCGGGCCGTCGACCGGACATCACATACACAATGTTGCGCTCGTCCAGGAGCAGCTCATTAAGGGTATCCAGCGTGCGCTGCATCGGGACATGGTCAGCGGGTCGAGCTCCAGATCACACTGCACGCACGGCCCATCAACTTACCTGAGGGCTGGATGGGATAATTTGATTCACAGGTCCCCAGTTGACCAAAGTGTTTTCATAGTCCAAGATGAACAGGCGGCGCTCACTGCCCTGATACCGCTGAACCAGGTCATTCACGTTCAGACGTGGAACGGATGTTTGGTTGTGGCGATGCTGCTCGTTGTGGGCGTTGTCCAGCCGCGTCATCAATTCGGTGAACCAGTGCGCCCCGGTGTGCTGCATGATACACTCGTGCAGCCTCGTCCAGCGTTGCTCCTTCTCCTCGCTGCCCATATCTAAGGCCTTCCTGATGGCGTCGGAGCACGCTCGGTAGTCCCAGGGGTTCACAGACAGCTCATTCCCGCCGAACAGCGAAGCAGTGCCCGTGAACTCAGACAAGATCAGTGATCCGTATTTCTTCTCACCGATGTGCTTGCCATCCTGGCAGTAGAGATATTCATGAGAGGTAAGATTCATACCCTCACGTTGGCTCGTTATCATCAGTGCGTCAGCGATTGAGAGGAGGGCCAGGTATTGAGCGTAGTCGATATCTTGCTTCAGGTACACGACCGGCTGGTATGCGAGGTTTGCGTACGATGAGTTGATGCGAGTGACAATATCACTCACTGTCGCATCAAGTTCCGACTTCTCGCTCGAAGAGAGGGCCACCTGAATGAGGATGACATTTCCTCGCCATTCAGGGTTAGTGTTTAGGAAAAGCTCATACGCGAGTAGCTTCTGGCGGACACCTCGAACGTGATCCAGCTTGTCTCGCGCCACGATCAGTTTCTTGCCAGCGTAGCGCTCGCGCAGCACATTGAGCCATCTCTTGACCGCGGCGTCTTCGCGGTGCGCACTCAAGCTCACAGGATCAATGCCGATTGGAAGGTTGATGACATCGACAAACCGGTCCTCCAAGTGTAAGCCATCCGGTGTTGCCTCCACATTAAGCAGACGGCTGCAAGTCTGGAGGAAATGTCTCGTGTACTCGTGGATTTGGAAACCGATCAGATTCGCCCCCAGCATGCCCTCAAGGAGCTCGTTGCGGACGGCCAAGCATCGGAAGACCTCGGATGAAGGGAAAGCGACGTGAAGGAAGAAGCCGATCTTGGCCTCCGGCAGTTTCTCACGAACCATGCCCGGCAGGAGCAACAAGTGGTAGTCGTGAACCCAGATCACATCGCCCCTCTTGCAGTTCTTGATGATCTTGTCGGCGAAGGCCCGATTGACGTTGACGTAGTGCTTGTATGAGTGATCCTCGTAGGCCTTGCTTTTCGGGTTGTCTGGGAGCTGGTAGTGGAAGACGGGCCAAAGGATCTGCTTGCAGAAGTGCGAGTAATGGCCATCGAGGTCCTTGTCGCAGCAGAAGACGGTAAGCGAGTCAAATTCCGTTGCGAGGCGATCCTCGATGTCCTGCTTCTGCTGGGTGCCATCGAGGGCATCTGTAGGCATGCCGAGGGTTCCCACCCAGGTGACATCGGAAAGCTTGCCCTCACGAGTGGCAGCCTCTGCAGCGTGTCGCAGTCCTCCATTCCCTTGATCGGCGTGAACAACCTGCCATTCAGCGTGGGCAAAGACTCGGTCATGGCTGTCGCTTCGCTGCAGGGCGCGAGGTTGGATGACGCCCTGGCGGCCGAGCTCCTGTGCCTTGGCCTTCAATTGCTTGTTATGCTCGAGGAGTGACGACGGAGGCGGGGTGTTGGCACGAGAGACAGGCTGGTCACTCCTTCTGCCCCAGACAGGAGATCCCTGATAGCCTGGTCCCGGGTTGGACTTGCCGTCGCTCGAGCCGTGATCTTGTTTGGGAGGGTAGTGGATGCGCAGGCCGTCTTCGTTGGTAAAGATGCCATCTACAGGCTCGTCGTCGACCGGGGTTTCGGGTGGTGTGATGTCAGACTGTGGAACGGGGAACAGGGTCGGGGGAGCTCGTGGAGCCGCTGGCCTGGGCTTCTTCGAGGGCGGGTTGTCGGGTAACAGCTTAGCATTTTTTGAGGGAGTGCCTGGGAGGGTGAAATGGATCGTTTTCGGGAGGAAGCTATTCCATTAAACACGGTGGTCAGCATTATTTGCATCGCATGCTTCAACAATGACGTAGAGGGCTGCGGTGGGTCTTTTCCAGTAGTAAAGAAACAGAAATAGGCAGGAAGGCAATTCGGTTTGCCAAGGACTCACAGGGAGGCAATAAAGACCGTCATGTTGGGCCTCGGGTATCGATTCTATCAATGCAGATATCTCACGCAGCTTGGAAAGGTCTGTTGACTTTTTTTCCGAAAAAACAAGGAGAGGGGTTCGTATTGACGTTCGTCTGGGGCGGTGGGTCCCGCTGACTTGGGTCGTGAAAGTTTTGGTTGGGGGCTGAGCTCCAAGTCTATGCGCCTAGGCAGGCTGTCGAGTCGAAGAAAAATGATGCGAAACACTGTTTTGTCCTCGAAGCACACGACACGGAGGAGCTGGCGAATGGTCCTGAAGGCGCGAATCGAAAGTCTAAGGCGGAATCTATGCCGAGATGCGGAGCGGACCAAACAAAGAACGTTATCTAGGGGGATGGAAGACGAAGCCGAACTAAGAAAAGTTGGTGGAATATGCGCGAGGGCAAGTTGCAAGTCGAGCAGAGGTTGGATTGGGTCGGTCTGAGTGAAAAGGAAGAAGTCGGGTCGGGTCTGACGTCCGGGCCCAAAGTGGATGGAGGGTGGGAAGCTGCAAGGGACCCAGCTTTCTGCCGCTGCCAAATTTGGGGTGCTGCAGGTGCAAGGCGGACGGGGATTGGGTGGCGCGTGCAGGTCAGGTAAGGCGAGGCAAGGTATGTGCTGTAGGTATGTACCAAGGTACCGACTCCGGGTTCTCTGGTCTGGCACCCGGGAGCTAATGAATTTGCCTTTTGGGGGCCTTCCTTGTCTGGTGCTGGAAGAAGCCGAGCGTTGCCCCTGGAGAACCGGGAGAATCGAGGAAGGGGCAAGGTGTTTTGGTGTTGCAACTGTTTCACACCGAGGCCAGGTCAGCAATGAAAACAAGAATGAGGATGGAAAAATGACGGAAGTGTTCAGCCTGTGTGTAGCTTGGTGTACAGTAGCTACTAAGTCCAACAAAAAAAAGAAGACGGCAAGAGAGAAATGGGCGCATGAGGATCCAGTAATCCTGACGGACTGACGTAACTGCTGCACGTCAGGCTAGGGCGCCCGAGTTGCTCAAAATGGGGCACCACACAGCCTTGGTAGGTCCGGTCAGGTCGAGTCTGGGCTGGGCTGGTTCTGACTGGGGGTCGCCCATGCCCCGTAGACAGCGGGCCTGGGTCCTCCATCGTTAAGAGCTGACGAGAAAAGCTGACACTTACACCTAGGAGGCCGTTGGAGATTGAACAACAATACACCGGGTAGCTCTCCCGTAACCCGTAGCTAGTGTATACCTGTCCGTCGATCGCTTTAGCTCTTCCAAGAATTCCTTTGTCTGTCTGCCTGGGGGCCCCCGTCGGGTGAGCAGAGGTGACGACCTCGGGTGAGATAATCTTGACGTGGGCAGCAGAGGCGACTAGCTGAGAGGGGCTAGGAGGGGCTAGGAGGGATCGTCTCTAAGGATCTCCGAGGGCGTGGGCGTTGGTGTGTTTGAGGGGAGCACGATGAAACCCTGTTGGTGCGGTGTGGTTTTGTAGGCCTGGACCCGACGTTCTGGAGCTCTAAGAAGATGAGGCACCAGGGAGAGGCTGACAGCTCAAGTTGTCAAGAATGCCCAGGTGGTTACTGGCCTCGACCTGATAGATATGATATTCTCGGTCGAGAAGAAGACGGTGACCCTCAATAACGTCACATCAGTCCTCAATAGCGGTTGGGGGAAAATAAGTTCGGTTGATGGAATGCGGTCGAAATATCAAGAAATCGTCATTCACACCTCACCGCGGAGAAGAGTGGTGGTTCTTATCGATAGGCACAGCGACAGACGTGGTGGATTTGTAGTCTATCATCGATAACGGAAGTTTTGATCCGGTCGCGCATCGATCGATCGCAGCAATGTGAGCAGGAGTCTCGTATATCTAGACTAATACATGTAGAGCACAACAGATGAGAGTGTGGGCCTTGGGCCAGAAACTTTCTGTCGTGTGGAATAGAACAGTGCTCGATGGAAACTGGATCTCCGCTGGATAACTGTAGAGGAGGCTTCGCTCCTTTGGTGGTGGAGACTGATCGACCGGAGAGGCTGGCATCGCGGACAACGGTCCCACGGCGGCTATTCGAGGCTTCTTCTAGTCGAGCTAGTCTATACATTCCTCTCCCCTCTCACTCAGAAGTCGGGGCAGTGGGCTACACTGTACTGATCCACGCCTCCTGGTGGGTTGCACTCGAGACTCGTCGCCGGGCAGTTCCGGTCATGAGCGGCACACGTGGGAGATGGTTGGATGAGCACGGTTCAGGGAGGGGGTAGTGGAGGGGCGGAGAGGGTCACAAAATCAGATCCCGGGGCGGGATCTTCTCCATCAGCAACCGCCTTTTACACGTACTGTGGTAGAATCAAGCCTCACCATCCTATTGTTTTTGCTTTTTGGCCCCTGTTGCAGTCTCCCTCTAGCTTGGCAGCCTGGGTGGGCCAAACAGCTTGAACTCTAATCCCGAGGCCCCAGGTTTCTCTCAGGGCACTCAATGTCCCACTCGTCACCGCGATGCGCCGCGACATGACTCCGGCCCAAACAGTTGTCGGATGTCTGGGCAATCTGCGACCGCGATGGCCGAATCCATCTATTTGCAGTACAGCTGCTAACAACTGAGAGAGGCCGGCAGGTCCACTACAGCATCATCCATGACATCCCCCGGGCTTACCTTACTGTCTTGGCCTCAGGAGCGAATCTTTGAATCCTGCCTGTTCCTCCATGCCCGGCTTGCTCGACGTTGCATCCCGTGAGATGCGTGCAGTAGCTTCTTCCAGGCTCTTGGCTCGTCGGCCCAACCGTTCACGCTGGTCTTGATGAATGACAGCACGGCTTAGGCGGGCTGTTAGAGTTCAGTCACGTATGAAAGCCAACAGTCATGGGAGCAGAAGACGTCAATCTCGTCATCAACGAACCAAGCCAATCCGAGGATTGCTGCGCGGATCCTTTCTCCGGTGGTCCAATAGGCTTTGACCATCCATGACATTCTAGTCGTCCGCCTGGCAGTCTTTCTATCATTGATGCAGTGGTCCCGCCCCGCCCGATATGTCTTTGGGCATCAATCATTGACGCACCCTCAACAGATCGGAATCGTGATGAGAGGAACTGCATCAGCGTACCCAGGGTAGTGCCTCTGGCCGGGACCATTACGCATGGTCCTGCAGGTGCCCCGGGCTCGCCGTCAGACGGTTCTCATGTGTTGCCCATGACCATGAAACCTGCGCGCCATCAAACCACCTGCAGCCAGGTCGCACCAAAGCGACGAGAGCTAGCAGAAGATAGGGAACACAGGCTCGGGTGCCCTGACCTCATTCTAGAATGTACAACCGAAAAGTCGCCTCACTTGTCCAGCGGGCAGTTTGTTAACCGCGCAGCCCGGCCCAAAGGAGCTGACGAGCACAGCCGAGGAATGGCCTGACTGCGCCTCTGCTGCCGAGATGCTGCGACTCTTGGTATCACCGGCTGACCACCTGACCACCTGCAGTTGTCGTGTCACGGCCGGTGGCTGAAACCGAGTCCTCAAAGTTTTTTCTGTTCCTTTTTGTCGACGAGGGGAAAGGCAGCCGGACTCTCTAGAAAGCTCCGTGAGGGGCTTCAAGATGCTTTTTCCCAGGAACACAACCCGATTCAGATCCCACCTAGGCATCGGGGAAGCTCCCATGCAGGTAGATCCCCGGCCTGCATGCATGAGCTTCCACCGAAAGATAAAGCTCCCCCTGCAGCGTCTTCCCGAAATGACTTTCGTCACTGCGACAACATCTCGGAGTGGAGTCGTTGCCCAAGTGTAAATGTGTCTTGCGACATGATCGCCCTTTGGCAGCAAGCTCTTCTGAACTTTGTTTCGCGCAGGCTGATTCTTGTACTTCCGTACTTCCTCGGAGTAGCCTCAACTGAGCCCGATTCATGGAGGCGCTTCGTTGCCCAACATGGCGCTTCATTGCCCAATATTTGGCAGAGTGTTATTCTATTGGTTGAAATTAAGCCCAGGACCAAGGACATTGCCGGTAAAGTCGGCTGAACTCAAAATAAGATCTACGGTGTTATTCTCGCTTGCCAGAGTGGTGTGCCCGTTGAAGCAGGAGGGACAAAAGTTGAGAGTTCAAACGACGGAACCAAGCCCTTTGGAAAGTTCACTCAGCTTCGATCGGTATCGCACCCGTTGTGAAATCCTGTTTTGGGACGGGTCTAGACCTCTGGGAGACGGCCACTGCAGCCCCAGAATTTGCAATCGCGACCTTTCACATGTCAAGCATGCTTTCGTCCGCAAAGGCCACAGGGGAATTCTAGATCTAAGGTTGGGCTCCGCGGATGCAAGGCCCGGACCGGTCTGACTGGAGAACAAATCAGCTAGTCCCGAACCTGTGTGTTTCTTGTCCCGGTCAGATCTCGCCTACATATGCACCTGATTTCTTCACTTCCAAGTTTTGTGGATCCTCAACAGGGCCGTCTCTCTGACACCCCAGCGCCTGAGTGGTCAGGTCAACAATCCTAGATAATCATCCCGCACAATCTCGTCATCAAGATAGACTCACTATCAGTCGTTCTTTTTAAACGGTGAACAACCAGTGGGTGACCTCCGCCCCGGGAAGGCCCGATACAACACACACACACACACGTATCGACCTGTGTGACTCACAGGAAATGTAAAGGTAAATCGCCCGCGGCGTAATTCGGTACTGCAATATATAGTGTTGCCAAGACTATGCCACCATCACCGATGTTCCCGCCACCAGTCGGCCACTTAGAATGCTCAGTACATAGTAAGGCCATCGGGAGGGGGGCGCCGTAGACAACTGGCACCTTCACCCTCCCTTGCCCGGCCGAATAGCATGATCTTTCCCAATCGTACGGTTCTTGAGGTCCTCAGTCAGAAAATGGCCGCATGGCTTTCCCAAGCTCATGTACGACGCGAGGGCCTTGGTTCCGCTTGTCCGAGGGTGAGCACTTGAGGGCTCGGAACTTGAGTGGCATCTCCGATTGGCCGCGGCGGAGCCTCGAGCTTAGAGATTACATTATGAGAGGCCATGGGACGGTGTTCATTCTTCGGGGTTTGACTAGGCGGCCCGAGGACTGCGATGAGGGTTTCGTTGCCTTGGCATATGTGTCGACTTGGCAAGGTTTTGGTGTCTTGACCTATTAGACCGCTCCTTCACTAGTGGCGGCAGACTCCTCTGTTCGAGTAAGGCTGCCTCACCAAACCGCTCAGGTGGCTGCAGCATGGTCGGCCGTAGCGCTACGGAAAGCATCAGTTCCCTGAAGTCCTGCGGCCCGTTCCACGCAGCTTGTTTCTCTGCTGTTTCTACCTGGGGTTGTGGGGAAGCGAAACTACGTATGTCTCGGAACAGCGTGCTCTGCCGCTCAGCTGAACGCCATAATGAAAATGGGGCCCCATTTCGGCCGGCTGAATGCATGTCTTGACCGTCACCAGAGTAATTGCGGCCTACCTAGCAGGTAATAGGAATGTATGCATCTTATAAGCTGGGCGACGATGTGATAGTTCACGGCAACGAGACACGGACAGGAATGGGCTGGTGTGAGCTTTCACGAGAGCTGGGGTACGAGACTGCGCATGTAAAGTTTTGGACTACATGTTGATTCTGTTGGGAAAGCAGCAATTAGGGGAAGAAACCCAGATTCGCTTAGATTCTGGCGAGGAAAAATGAGAAGAGTATAAGAAGGGCCAATCTAGTTTTCTCCCTCTGTAGTATGTCTGCATCATTTCAAGTCATTCCGGAGCGTCACGGCCATTTCAAAGTCGGCATTGTTGGTGGGGGAGCCGCGGGGCTCTTCACGGCCCTCCTACTGGACTGGATCAACGAGGAATTAAATGAGAAGAAGGAAGGAGAGGCCCATCTCAAAATAGACTACGATATCCTCGGGGCTGCTGGCGAGGATCGGCTGGGTGGTAGGTTGTATACGTACAGATTTAGCGGCCGTGAAGGGGACGTTGACGACTAGGTATTACGACGTTGGCGCTATGAGATTTCCAGACAACCATGTCATTAATGGACAGATTCGTGTCTTTCCCAACGACAAGTCTCTTTGAATTTCGTGGGTTTGCTTGCTGACGCCCCTGCCCTAGAACTTTCCGCCTCTTTCAGATGCTGGATAGTAAGAAGGGGACTCTGGAAGCTGGGTGACAGGAAGACTCCTTGTGATCCGCCCAAGCTTGTAGAGTGCTCCCTGAAGGACAAGAAGCAGCCCTCATACTTCGGCGACCCGTGGGATCCGGAAAATGAACTACTTGACCCGCACAAGCTTAACGGCAATCTGGTTGTCCTAAGTTCATGGAAAGTGTTGTCTGGATTAAGATGGCTTTTTGATAAGGCTCAGCGTTTCGCGATTTCAAGCGTCACTTCTCTGAGCCGGATTTGACTGACGAGCACTGCGGACAAGTCGTCCCTCAGAGTTATTGCTATATCTCTGGAATGATGCCAGTGCTTGTCTGGCTAGTCTGGAAGTGGGCCGGACCACTCTTCCGTACAAACACTCAATGGAAATCCTTCCTCTGGCAACTCAAGCAAGGTCCATTTGCTGCTTGGTTTCCGTTCGAATACAAGCTGCCATTTGCAGACATAAAGTTCTAGTACAGTCTCTCACAATATAGACTCTGAGGAGCTACGGTGGAACTCGCAGGGAACCGTAGAGACTGGATTGATGCTGTTCGAGAAGGTCAGCGGAACATTATCCCCAATATTTTCGTTGGGAAAATGTCCAGAAGTCGCCAGAATTTGCACGACAGTTTGATCAGAGCGTACATGATCTTTCCAGAGGCGACTTTCTCCAGTTCGGGCTCTGAAAGCCCATTGAGTTTTTCAGAGCTACCAATTCAAGTATGTCTCCGGCGGACCTCCAGCGAGAGATAAACTCAGCTTGATCATGATGATACTTGAATTATGGCTAACAATGATGAATGCAGATCCTGTATGGACCTGCATTGTGACAACACCAGTGCCTGGGTGGCTTTGAGCCATCCATGCTTGTGAAACAAGAAGCTCTAGAATTCGAAATACTCAGCGTCGTGCATATCACATTGCTGTCAGAGCGCTGAGTATTGGTCCATGGTGCAACCTGTCAATGATGCAAGTGTGGTTCCTTTCATCCGGGCCTTAGAGTGAACCTTCTCAAGCTCAGCCCTGCTCATCCGAGAAGTTCGCCTAAGGAGTCAGATGTTCAGAATTACTATGGTGCAGGCTGATGGGTTAGTCAGTGACAGCTTGCTGAAGTCGATGCCTTGTCCCCTTGGATGTCTTATCCCCTCGCTCAGCCAGCTCCTCACAGCACCTTTCTGGCCTGGGGTTGTCCTATCAGTCAAGCTCGGCATCTCTTGTCCTTCCATCTTCTGGCCTGATATCTCCTGTGCTGCGTATTTTGCATCTTTTCTGCAGCACACACCATCTCTTTTTTCCTGTTGTCTTGCTTGACACGGCCGCTCACTCACCTGTCTCGAGTCTTTCTGACCATTCTCAGCATCTCTGCTGCGTCCTGTGTTTTGAAGCACATCCGGAATCTCTCCTCGCAGGTACTTTTCTCACCACACTCAGCACCCCTCTCCTGCCTCGCGATCTTTCTCACCATCAACACCCGAAGATCTTCCAGGCACTCGCAAGTTCTCTCTTTTCTTGTGCCTGTCCACCACGCTCCGGGTCACGCTCACCCTCTCGTGCGTCCTGGCTTTTGAGGCACGCTCGGTACCTCTCCTGCCTTTCATCTTGCCCCTCAACAGCATTCAAAGCTTTCTGAAGCACTCGCAAGCTTCTCTCGTCTTGTGACTCGTCCACCTCGCTCTGGATCACCCATTCCTCTCTCCTGCGTCCTGCGCTTTCAACAACCCTCACGATCTTTTCTGCATCTTGTCGTGCCCACTGCCCTCACAACCTTCTGCAGCTTGGCGTGTCAACATCATCCGCACCTTTCCGCGAGCTTCTGTTCTGCGGATTCGACGACACAGCTTCTCATTGTTTAACACTTGCCCAACAACGAGAAACTCACAAAATTCACATTCAAGGTTTTTGTAACCCAAAAAGTCTTCTCGCTTCCAATCCCCAGACCGAAACCAACCCTCACCGTTTCAACAAGATGGACCGTGACGATCTCACCACCATTGGCGGCGCCATGGAGCAGCTGTCGCTGGCAAGCGACGACCAGCCCGAGCTCTCCAAGCCGGCCACCAAGCTCCTGTCGGTGCTCTGCTTCCTCGACTCGGGCGACGTCCGACAGACGCTGCTCTTCACGGGCCTCAAGGCGATCGACGACGCCGACATGCCCCGCACACTCGGCGCCTACAACCGCGCCCGGGACGAGCTCCTGGCCGCGGGCAAGATCGCCGTCGACACCGAGCAGCCTCACCACAAGGTCGTCGTCCACGTCGCCCCCGAGACCCGCGCCGAGACCGTCGCGGCCATGTCGATGCCCGACCGCACCCGGGCCTTCAACGCCGCCGCCACGCTGCTCTCGTCCAGCTGGCCCTTCCTCGACACCTACAACGCCACCGAGGTGCGGCGCCTGCGCCACGTGCGCGACAACATCCGCCACGTCGCCGCGCTGCGCGACGCCGCCCTGGAGCTCGAGGCGGGTGCGTACGTGCCCAACATAAGGTTCTGTGCCTTGCTCCATGAGGAGGCTTGGTAAGTTGACTCCCCCCCGGTCCCTTCCTGTGCCTTCCTGTCCCTTCCCCTTCCCCTTCCCCTTCCCCTTCCTTACTTCTTCTTTCACCTTGCTGCTGCTGTTGTGTTGGTGCTGACCGTTTCTCCTCCGTCCAACCTGAAGGCTCGAGACCATGCAGACCACCGTGCAGGACATGCACCTGGGCAGCTGGGCGCGCGGGCTGCCGCTGGCCGCCAGGCTGCTCATGTACCACAAGCGCAACGCGCTCGCCAGCGCCGAGGGCAAGGAGGAGTACTGCCAGCTGGTCATGAGGCAGGCGCGGTTCCAGGGCGTCACGGCCTCGATGCTGGGCAAGACGCGCGAGGCGCTCGACTCGCTGAGGCTGTGGGTCGAGATGCTGGTGCAGCGGACCGGGCCCGACGTCGGCCGCGTCGCCGCCGAGGACCTGCGCACCCTGCCCTTCCTGTACAACGAGATCGGGATGCACGGCATGCGCACCGACCCGGGCGACCGCGACGAGGCCATGGAGAGCTTCGCCATGGCGCTCGACGCCATCGAGAAGGAGAGGGGCCCGTTGGACCGTGTCTTTAACTTCCTCCTGCCTTCTGTCAACTACGCGCTGATGCTCGCGCATAACTTCGGCGCCGTCTCGCACGCAGAGGGCATGCTCTCGTTGATCCTGGGCGAGCACAGTGGCAGGTCAGTGGAGCTGCGCTTTGATGATACGACTTCACTGGAGTAAGTAGACTGTCGACCTTCCCATGAGCTCGAGGACGGGACCAACCTTGCTGACTGAGTCTTTTTCTTTTCAAACCAGAACTGGAATCGTCATCTTCGCCATGGCCACCGTCAAGGCCCTGGACGGCTGTACCTTCGAAGCTATCGAGTACTGCCAGCGTGCCGTGTCGGTACTGGAGGAGACGCACGGCAAGGACGCTGCCTTCACCCTTGCGGCGCTGTACCGAATGGCGGCCTGTCTGTTCAAGCTCGGCGACTACGACGAGGCAATGTGAGTAGAACTGGCTCCCCGTCTCGATCAACCAACCCCCTCCTTCCCAGCAAAACCAAATGACACAATCAACTGACCCAACCCCCCTCCCTTCTCCTCTCCCAGGGAAGCCCTCGACAGGATCAACCGCGCATACCGAGACTACGGCCGCACCTTCGACGAGGCCTACGGCGCCGACATGCAGCTGCAAAAGGCCCGCGCGCTGTGGAAGGGCGGGCGCACCCTCAAGGCCATCGTGGGCGGCAAGAACCACACCAAAAACGAGAGCGCCGAGGCCGAGGCCCAGGGCATGCTCGACGAGGCCATGAAGATCCGCTGGGACGTCACCGGCCTCCCCAACACCGAGTACGTCATGGACGACGAGGACTGGGACGTCGTGGTGAACTTCTTGTACCGCTGATTTCCAAGGCGCAACGCGTCGAGGTGAACCTTTTTTCCGCCTCCCATCTTGGGGGATTTGTGGTGTCTGCTGCTCGTGTTTGGACCAGCGAATGTCACGATGACAAGGCAGGTTGTGTTGCATCAAGGCGCTTGTATGATCATGGTGTTGACTTCTTTCTTCTTTCTCCTTCTTTTTGCGGGAAGACATGCCGGCGGAGTTTTCGGTTGCAACTGGGCCACGGAGATGGCTTCGATGTTTTATGGGAGCTGTCCGACTTGATCAGACTGGTGGAGGTCCTGTGATGGCTTCAAATCTGTGAGGCTGAGGCTGTTGGCACCATGTTTGGGGAAGCTCCCCGGGCGAAGCACTGTGGACAGTGAAGTGCAGCGGAGAAGATTTCGAGGTTGGCAAACACCGCTCCGGAGGGGTTGCATACCAAGCAGCCAACGGACTTTGCCACGAACGACACCCACTGTTACCTGTTTACAACCTGTACCACCAACCGTCAGCTCTGTGTCTGAGCTTTCATTCACTTCTCGGGACGAGCCCACCAACGAAGCAATCTGCTCGTTTTGCTCAGACTCGAAGAACATGTCGGGAGCGATTCACTTGTACATGAGATAAAAGACATAGCCTTGAACTGCTTCCCCTTAATACCAGTAGCTAGGGAGCACAATACCAAAATGGCTCATCAACCGAATTCATGTTTCTCTTCGTGCAATAGGCTGGCTGTTCTCACAATCTGACAGGCAAGGCCATTCGTAGCGCTTACAATCCTCATCCGACAGGTCACACAAACAGATCGAGGCAACACATCATGATCATGTCCGTTTAATTGGGGTATCGAGTTGTCTTTCCACCACATCTACAAGGGCACAGCTTTCCCTCTTCCCTTTTTAGCATGCATCCTAAAAACCCTGATCTGAGCCCGGTTGAATAGTCCTCCAGTTCTAGATTGCATCCACTCTATCCCATCTCGTCTGGCATTTTACATATCCGTTTCTTGTCTCAATGTTCTGGAAGATTCGACCTCCCCGTTGAGTTTCGACTGTCTCCTGAGACTGGTGCTCTCCTTCGTGGGCCAATGCTGTCCTTTGACGAAGCTACTTGAACTGTCATGGACTCTTGCCCCCTATTCACCCGAAGTTTGGGTCAACTGGTGTAGGCCTGTCGCCTCTAGAGGTAGAGATCTCCCTCAGCCTCTCTGCATCAGCGACCATCAGGCATGATGGCCTATAACCTATGAGCCAAGCTAGTCAGATGACCAACCCAGCAGAGCATGAGCATCTGCCGACCTACCCACTGAATATTTATGTTTGTGCGTCACAGCAAGTAAAACCGACAACACACACCCATTAGCTCCTCCAAAGCCTCACGGCCTTGTCCTTGCCGCCGCTGCCGACCTTTTGCCCGTCGGGGCTCCAGTCCACGGCGTAGACCTCGTCGTCGTGGCCGGGCAGGTCCTCGGCGAGCTTGCAGGTGCGGACGTTCCAGACCTTGAGGGTGTTGTCGCGCGAGCACGTGACGAGCAGGCGCGAGTCGGCCGAGAAGGCACACTGGTAGACGTGGGCGACGTGGCCGCGGAGGGTATTGATGAACTTGCCGTCGCTGTTGCAACCTGAGCGTTAGCATCAGGCACAACAGAGTAGAAGACGTGCGAACGTATTGTTAGGGGAAGGGGGGAAAAGCATGCGAGTGTTGAGTGTGCGGTAGTGGCTTACCGCCCTGACCACAGCTTGGTGTGGTTGTCGAACCCGCAGCTGGCGACCAGCGTCCCGTCCGGCGAGAAGGTGACGTGGTTGACCTGCTTCTGGTGGCCCAGCATGCGCGCGAGCGGCTTCTTGCCCTCGTTGATGGGGTCCCACAGGAACATGGTAAAGTCATCGCTGGCGCTGACGACCTTCTCGACAATCTTGCCGCCCCCCTGGCCGCCGCCGGCGGCCTTCTCGAACCTCTCCCTCGCCTTGGCGCGCCTCCCCTCCTCGGTGTCGGGCACGTCGCGCGTGTGGTCGAAATACCCCGTGCGCAGCACAAAGTCGGTCGACAGCGCGAGGTGGTTGACCCAGTGGGCGTGGCTCTTGAGCTCGTGCACCAGCGTGCCCTTGACGGCGTCCCACACCCGCACGCTCTTGTCGTGGCTGCCCGTGTAGATGAGCCCCGTGCCGGCGCCGCCGGCGCCCCACCGCACGCACGTCGCGCTGCCCTTGTGGCCCGACAGCACGTGCTCGGTGCGCGCCGTGTTGACGACCCACACGCGCACCGTGCCGTCCTTGCTGGCGCTCGCCAGCCGCGGGGTCCCGTCGCGCCACAGGTGGTACGGCTCCCACGCCAGCTGCAGCACTGGCTTGGCGTGGCCCTTGAGCGGGTCGCCGGCCTGTTTCCCCGCCTTGGGGTCCCATATCCGCACCGTGCCGTCCATGCTGCAGGTCGCGAGGCGGGACCCGTCGGGGCTCCAGCTGACGCCCAGGACCCAGCCGGTGTGGCCCTTGAGGGTGTGCTTCGGGGTGCCCGTCTCGCAGTCCCAGAGGCGGGCGGTGTTGTCGCCGCTGCCGGTGGCGAGCAGGGCGCTCGAGGCCGGGGAGAACTGGGCGCAGAGGATGGCCTGGCCGTGGCCGGGGATCTTGGAGGCGAGGCGGGTGACGGACTGGACCTTGAAGACGGCCTGGGGCTCGGCGGCGAGGGTGACGGTGGTCTCGAAGGGGTTGGCGACGCCGTGGGCGCGCAGCAGGCCCAGCAGGTCGGCCGGGTACGAGTCGACGACGACGTCCGAGTCTGGGATGTGCACGCGGAAGCGGTAGGGCAGGAAGTCGTCGCGCTCGCGCTGCAGCAGCGTGTTGAGCAGCAGCGACACGTTCTTCTCGCTCGCGTCCGACAGCGGCACCTCGATCACGTCTGCCATCTGCTTGCCGTCGCCGTCGACGAACCGCGCCTTGAAGGTGCCATTGTCGGGGGGCAGGATGGCCGAGACGTCGGCCTGCGTCGTGGTTCGCTCGAGCACTTCGCGCCGCTGGCGTTTCGAGGGCGGCGGTACTGCCGTCGACATTGTGGATCGTGGTGTGGTTTTTGTGATCTGGTGATACCCTCGTCGAAGAAAGAGGAAGAGCACACACAATACACAGAAAACCAAGATCGAGGAGGAGGGGTGGAGAAGAGATGGACGTCGACGTAGAGAGAGAGATCGTTATCTGCTATCGCATTCTAGCAAACTCGAACTTTTTTTTTAACCCCCCGGCCGACAGGGTCCAGCTACTGCTGTGCACTCGCATCCTTAGCGGGGGTGCCCTTACCCCAGCAGCTTGACAGGACCCATCGACTCAGCCCTACCGGCAGATCAGCGGGAGCCGTGGACTGGAGACAAGCACAGCATTGGCCAGCCCACACAGATGATCTTGACAAGGTAAATGGTAGTAAATAGTGTTGTTGTTGTTGTTGTTGTTGTTGATGATGATGATGATGGTATTTTTTTCCAATTCATAACATGATGATATCAAAGTATTGTAAATGCCATTGTAAAATAACCGAAAGAGAGAGCAAGCACACACACCCACATCCCCCCATGCTAAATCTCCATGTCCCCGAGCGCCCCCAGAATCTCAAATATGTCACCCAGGGCTCCGATGCCCTCACCAAAGTCGCCAATCGCAATAGCCATGTCTAGCATCTCGTTCATCTCACCAAACATCTCGTCCGCGTCGCCACCGCCGAGCCCCCAACGCTCCACCTCCACCTCCGTCGGCACCACCCTGGACACAACGCGGACCTCATCCCCGATCATGATCCGCCTCATCCCTCTCCTCATCCCGGTCATTCTGCGCCTGGGTCCAGGCGATGGAAATGGTGATAGCGGTGGTCGACGATGAGCGCCCGACAGAGACCGCGACCCTGTGCCGCCAGAGCCACACATGCAGGCACAGGCCCGCTTCTGGTGCTGCTTAGCGATGCCTCCCTCCGCCGCCCCTCGCCCCCTTCGGAAAGTCCCCGCGCCGATCGTACGCCTCCTCGGCCTCCGAGTCCGCGTCCGCGGAGCTGTCCCGCACCCGCCGCTCCTGGTGCACGCTGCGCGACCGCGTCCGGCCCCTGTCGTCGACAGTCCTGCTGCTGCTCCGTGACGCAAACTCCTCCTTCCTGTCCTCGCCGTGCTTACTGTTATGGCTCTTGCCTCGACCACGGGAACGCTCCGACCCCGCGTGGCTCCGCCTGTCGTCAAACTCCCCTTCCAGCGGCGTGTACTCGATCTCCCCCTTGTACGGCGACGGCAGCGCGTGCGAGTAGTAGTACTCGCGCTGCGCCTTGTCCGTGTCCAGGCTCAGGTGCGGGTTGTGGTGGGTGCCGTGGTCATACTTGTGGGGCCGCCGCTGTTTCTCCTCGTAGCGCGTGTATTCAGAGTACCTGTCCACTGAGCGCGGCCGCCGGTGGTGGTGGTGGTGGTGTTGGTGGTGATGGGGCTGTTTCTCGTCGTAGTACGTGCTGCTGCGGTTTGCTCGCGTGTTGTTGCGTGTGATCCGGTCCTTGGACGACCGCACCAGGTCGATGTGCTGGCGGACCTTGCGAAGCTCCATGCCTGTGGAGATGTAATCAGTGATAGTTCCTGTGACATTTTTGTCCCGTGCTGGGTGGTGCAGGACGGGCTCGTACTCACCATCCTTTTCTGCCAGTGCACCCACGAGCCTGTCATACCACTTCTCAAATGACCTCTCCGACATGAGCCCGTCGAGGTACGTGTTCTGGAGGTCACGCACGACGGTCCTGGCTTCCTTGTCCAGCCGCTTCTCCAGGTCCTTCTTCTTGATCATCCGGGACAGCTCCCATCCGGACTTGACTGCCGTGAGGATGCTGCCACAAGCGGCTATCGTTGCGATTGGGGCGACAGCCATGTTGTGAAGTGAGGTTTAAGGAGGAGGAATTAGGTGATCGGGTATCTTGACGTGGAATAGAAGAAGTGGGAGATGACTTATGGACGATGAGCCAGGGGGGCCAGAAAGCTGGAGGTGGGATGCAACTGCACGGTCCTGACTGGGGAGAGAAAAGAGGATTCAGATAGAGAGCGGGTAGTAAAGAGCTAAGGAGTTGGGTGTGTATAAGTGCAAACAGAATGCTCAGGGAAGAAGGATGCTGAGGCTTGACGCTGTCGAAGCTCTTGACCGCAACACTGAACCAATAATGACGGCAAAGATGGTCTGCGTCGCACAAAGGTGACACCTAGACGGGCGAGGTCTTCCTCATACAGGCCACGGCAACACTTGGGCAGACCTGCAAGCCGGCAACGAGGTCGCTGTTTCGACGGGTCAGGTCTGACGGCCAAAGGTCAAACACCCGAGACGACACGGGGAACGGCCTTGTCGTCAAGGGAAGTTTTCCACGTTGTGTTTGTAGAAAGAGGGAGAAGGCTCGGTCGCATTGTGCGTGGTTGCGCCCAAAATTAGCTCGCTGGGGGCCGAATCCCACAAGCCCGTCGAAGCCGTCGCGGGCTGGGCCGCGGGCTGACAGGCCACGACTGAGACGAAGGAGGAGCGGCGTAGCAGGCCCCTTCTCCACAGCCAACAGGAAGCAAAGGCATCCGATCAGCGAACTTTCAAAAATGAAAAATCGCGTAAGCTAGGCTCAGTACATAAGAACCCGACCAAGCTCCCACCCGGGCGCCTGATGGCGCTCCTCAGCCCCCCAGTCGGCCGAGACGGCGGGAGGCTCTGCTAGGCTCTTGCGGGCCGCAGACGACGGCTGAGGTGGATGATGAAACAACGAGAACAAGCTCGATCTTCGGGAAGCGACGCTGTAAGTTGCCAAACTGAGAAGTTCTGTGTGGCGGTTTGTCTTACAGCGCACACCACGCTGCGGCTAGCTGTGGCCATGGATTGATCTGTCGGGCTGTTCAGAGATCAGAGAAGCGCGCCGTACATATGCAATGCAACGTGAGAAACGAGCCGCCACGGGCCAGCCACGAGTGTGAGATGGTTACACCTTCGCTATACTCACACAGCGCAGACGCGGGCTACTACATTGACAGATTTTTTTCTCCTGCAGCTCAGGACCAGATAGGAAAGCATTACCAGAAGAGATCCGCGTTGGGTTGCAGTGTGCCGCGTCTGACCAACCCCAGTTGTGCTGCAGTGGGCCGTGGTGAGGTGGCGCACACTGTCGCACGCAGCTCGTGCACGCCCGGCATCGTTGAGATTTCGACACGTTCTGGGGCCGAGACGAGACGGCCGGTGGATGTTTGGACAGACACGGGTGTAGTAGGAACGTCATGGAGCCGCCTGTGCAAGGGATGCTGCATTGTTGACATCACCCCACGGGAACTCTCGATGGCCACTTGCGAGATCCCGAGAAAATCTGTCGAGGACCCCTTGCGGAGGTTTTCCCGCCCTCGTCACCTCGCGCGAGGTGAGCTGTCATGGCACACGGGCGACGACGGCATAGACGCGATCTGTATTGTGGCAGGCCCTCCACAGTCCCAACACGGTAAGTTGTACAGACTTGGTGTTGCTACCTGGTAGAACCTGCGTCTTTGCGCGCCGTGACCAGCCATCGGAAGCATGAGTGGCCAACAAGCAAGGCATGCTGGTGTGACCTCGTGATGACTTCGCTTGTCTGTCCACGTAAACAATGCTCCGGTACCAGTCCTGCCTGCGCCCTCTTGCTGCGTGGTGAGACGTCAGTTGGGCTCCACGGTGTGTGTTGGCTCAAATTGTGCATCAGATTATGTGGATGTCGAAACTAGGTTGGTTGGCCTAGGAAGAAAAGGAGGGAAGGGGAAGGGAAATTCCGCCAGAGCGTGCGGGCTACAGGGATGTGACGGCCTTTGTAGGCGGTCAGCTTGGGAGCATAGGTGCAGCAGCGTGCCAGTGTGCTTTCGCGCGGCCAGTCCACAAGGAATTCCGTATACAGCAGTGAATCCTCAACGTCGCGCAGAGTTCAAGGTTTGCTGTCGACAGCATCTGGGTATCGAGGTAGCCATGCTCGTTGGGGGGGGGGGGGCACGGGGGTGTTGTCGCGAATGCCTGGTCCAAGGTGCTTGGATGCAGTCGGTGCAATCGGTGCACGTGTGGGGTGTTCACTCGCAAAATGCCCCGAGTGCAAAGTTTCGATCGCTTCGACGGTGTTGATGCTGATGCTGATGGGTGGTGGGTGGTGGGTGGCGGCAGGACGTGTCGACGCGACTCGGCGCGATGCGACACCAGGTTGGGATTGCCTGCTCAACACATGAAAAACCTGCGGCCGGGCCTAGAGACCATCAAAAGTCGACAGCACCCAACCAGTTCGCGAGCCACGACTTGGCCAGGCCGTTGCAAGGGAGGCCGGTTGCTGTCAAGTCACATGGTGTTCAGCTGCAAAGCTGTCGTTGCGGTTGTTGGCGGTGGTCGTCCACCGACAAAAAATAATCCTTCCTCATCTGGTGTGCAAGCACACCAGGACAATGAAAGACGATCAGTCAAGATGTGGTTCCAAAGATTCCCTAGCCGGCCTAAACCAGCTAGGAGTGGTCATGTTATAGTTTTCAACTAGCAAAAACGTATTCTCAGGCGAACCTTCACTGAATTACGTAAAGCCCGTGCACCAGGATGGGGAGAAAAGAGGAAAAGGGAAGGACGAAGGAGAGAAGGCGGGAGACGTGGCGCCTTTAAATATTCCTGGCAGCTAAGATTCTGCCGCCTGCGCGGACGGTTCTTGACCGCCTTCAGGCCCTGGCTGTGGTACTGTAGGCTGCAGTGGGGCGTGAGTCAGCTGGCCGGTACGTACCCCGGTGGTCTTGCCTCCCTGACGCGGTCCGCACCTGCGTGGTGAATGGTGGGGTCCGTGGGGAGCCAGACTCTTTTATATCCCAGGCTGTGGCCGGGAGGGCACAACGCGGGAAGAGGCAGATAAAACGATAACATCATGCATTAAATAATGCAACGAGTCCTGCGTTACCTTTAAAGGCAGACAGGTAGCCTCATTTCCTGGTTTACGAGTGTTTTGCGGCTTCAGGTTTGGGCGTATCACAAGCAAGCTTCGAAAGCAATGACACGAACATGTGTCTATGTCGAAAACAACTACGCCCGGCCGTCTAGAAGCATGGAATACCCAAAATGAGTTGGCCTGAACAATTACTCTGGTCTTACTTATTACTTCTCTCCATCTTTTGCAATTATAGAAATCGAGACCTGCCCATCGACCTCTTCCAGGCGTACCTTCGACGACTTCACCCCATCTGCTTTCAGTCTGCCCAGAAAATCATCATCACTAGCCCAAGTCGCATGTCCCAGGTACTTCATAACATCACCCGTTGCAACTTGAGCTACAGAACTCCAGCTAGCGCCGAGTCTCGACAGAGTTGTCTTCCGGAGGAAGAGTGACACACAGTAAGCCACCAGGAGGCAATGCGCTACGACTGTGATCGTGACAACTGAAAATCCAACATAACCAACAGGGACTTGGGCAGTCTGAAACAAGGTCAGCTCAGCTTGTGTCCACTTATCAAACTGGCCCATCTGATCATAGTATGCCATGCTACTTAGCAGCGTAATCACGGTTTGGAGAGCGAAGGCAATGGAACCGTTTGTCCTGAGAATCTCCTGCACAAGCCATCTCTATAGCATCTAGAATCAGCCATAAAAGCACCGAAATTGACATCATGTACAAACAGAGTGTATCAGGATACTTTCTACCCTATACGGGCTCGAGAATACCTCACACCCTTCATCCTACCAAAGGGACTCAAGGCTAGAAGTGAAAGGCCGTGATTGTGGCAGAAATTTGTAGTAAGGAAGCTACTTACATGCATATATTCCGGTGTAACGCAAGCAGAGCTTTCGGAGATGCAGCTGTTTGATAGACTTAGGTCGCCCGTTAGAGTTGAATTGTTCGCTTCGGAGTAATCCGTCCGGGAGTAATCCATCAATGACTTTTTCGTGTAGGCCAGGTCCGCGGTCTCACGGAGAAACCACGACGAAGTCTGATGCCCTGTGTAATTTTCCTCGAAAACGGAGATTCGTACAGAAAAAATCGGAGGGTATACAGATACCCCCGCTAACTCCCTGCGCAGCCTCCATTACTACTAAACTTTATTTAATTACCCCCCTATTAATATTACCTTAAATTAATTAATTATTAGTCGGAATTTATTAATTTAACCTTAATTCCCATCTTAAGTTGCTTAAATTTCGTTTTCTTAGTGCTATAGCGATAGCAGAGGTACCAGATTACTCTAGTCTTAAGGCGCAATAGTAAGCCGATTATTACAAATGGAACGCAACCTTAGAAATATTACTGCAATAAACCACCGGCAGCTAGCGCCATAATAGCCGTAGAGTTATTATAATGGTGTATATATTAAATGAAAACAGAGATTCGCACCCCCAGAATCGGAGGGCGCACCCCTATTTCCGCTAACTAAGCAACAGCAGCCAATTAGACCACGCTATTCACCACCGCCTAACGCCCACCCGTAATACTTTTAGCAACTTGCCTTGGCCGCTGCCATCGCCACCCAACTTTACTTAATAACCCCACGGCAACCCTTTTTTTTCTGGATTAATTTCTCGTCAGAACTAATCGATTCGGCTTTAAAAATAAACCCTAGCAACTTAGAATCTAAATTATCGTTGTTTTAACGATATCGGCAGTCCTAAACTATACGGGTTTTAAGGCGCAGTAGTAAGCCTGTAACTAGCGGCTTACGTAAGGGCTTACCTATAGGCTTAGAAGCGACGACCTTCTATAATAGCATTACTAGCAACTTCGTCCTTAAGCAGAAAACTATTAATTAATTACTATAGCTAACTGCTAAGGACGTCGCCGGCAACGACGGCGACGACGAGGAGGTTTAAAACGTTATCTATAGACTGGTATCTGGTAAAATCGTAGGGCGATAAGGATCCTCGTTATATAGTTAAATTAATAATGTATATACTAATTGGGTGGTAAGCGTAAATTTTTATATATAGGGGGTGCGCCCTCCGATTCTGGGGGTACGAATCTCCGTTTTCTATTAAATTGGGTGGTGGGCGTTATTTTTGCACTGGGGGCCAAATGTATCTGTGTACCCTCCGATTTTTTCTGTACGAATCTCCGTTTTCTTTTCCTCAGGCATCACCTTCCAAGATCTCTTTTCAAGCTGCAAAATGCTGCGCTCGTGGACCGAGAGACTTCGATCCTGACCCATAGCGTGACGAAGCTCTTGAAAAGTGTAGGTGGAAGTATCTCCGTCGAATACTGGCTCTAAGCGCGAGTCTGTCCTATTAGACTGGCTCGAGATACGAACGGCAATATCGGCAAATTCGAATGCTGCATAGCAGATCGAAGCGCTCAATACGACCCTTCCATTCAGAAAGATCAGATCTAGCCATTCTCCCCTCTCTTGAGAGGCCTCCGGGCCAATGGCGCCACCAGATTTGAGCTCAATATCTAAGCCGTCTTGGTAAGTACCACGGGTGTAATTTAGAAAGACGTATGGCTTGCCATAGACCGAATCTTCGTCCATCTGAGACCGGTCACGGAACTCGCTGACCAGGGACCCAAAACGGTTCCCGTTGTGAGCCTCCGCATTTTGCCAGAGCTGACAGAGCGATATCGCCCATTCCTCAGAGTCCGTCGATGTAACGAAGTTGTACCAGTTGACCACACAATTGAAGTCTCTCGACAGATCTGGACGGGCACCAGTGGCTTCAGATCCTGGGGCGCTACTGCCATTATCCAGAGTGGCATTTGTAAGCCGCGGCGTGTTCCTTGTCGCTGCGAGTGATCCTTGAAGCTGTCCCGCGCCATCCACCGTTGCGTTCTTTATCTGTGGTACTTGACAAGTAACCCTGGCGTCTAGCACCGTTGATTCTCCCTTGTAAAATTTCAAATTGTCTCGCTCCTGTGCTGTTGCAAAAGGTAAAAATGCTCGCAGGGTAACGCCCGTATCGCTGACACCATCTGCCTCATAAGGGGGCTCCGAATACTCGGCAAATGATGCATATATTGGGCTCTTCCTATTCCACGCTCCCGTGGAGGGGTAGATAAAGCGAGTGGTGAACCGGTCGTTCCCATTTGAGCCCGGTTCAAAGTATTGCAGGTTATAAGGCAAATGTACCGTAGAGACGAGACCCGCAGTCGACCGTAGAGCTACGTCGGTGAGGAGTATCACCGAGAGGAACTGGCACAGACACCAGAGCAGAGCGGTCGCAAGAATTAGAAAGAAAGTTTGGGAGCGCTGGGCACGTCGGCATAAACCGCGAGACATGTATTGCCATGCCATGACGAAGGCTCCTGTGCTGTCTGCGGTGGCGCGCATGGCGCTTACCGAGGCGACGTCGCCAACAGCTACATCCCTGGACTCCAAAGCCAAGGATGCAATAGTGGCGGTCGCGATGCCAAGTTGGAACATCATGACTTGCTGAATAACCCCGACACAGATGGAGATCGCTTTGGATAACCAATTCCTGGCTGTGATCTCCCTCCACGCTGGGATGGCCGGGCTGCCAAACCACATGAATACGAGTGTTCCGAGAGCTGCAAATAAAAGGGCCGAGCCAGCGATGAGGCCGACTATTGCAAATGTGCCGAGCCTTTCTTTCCATGGGCATGACCTGAGAATAGGAATCCGTATATCATGTCCTGCCTCGGCATGGCTCCATTCTTGGGACAAAGCATTGGAAAGCTCTGACATGGATGCCCTCTCTGGCCGGTCCCATACGCCTTTATGCCTATGTAAGCCTGGTTGGTCTTTCCGGGCAGAATCTTGCGCGAGTAGGGGGTTCTCTCGAGGTAGATGGGCGCATTCTTGCAGTGACTCATGCCTGGTCGACGTGCCTTCAAGTTCTTCGTTGTAAGATGGACAAAGTGTAGACGCATCATCCCGAAGCATTATTTCGGGTGTTTCGCTGGTCTGAGGGGACATCCTGTATGAGGGATGAAGCAGGCCGCAGTTGCGACTACCATGGTAGTTTTGAATACTCTCTGGCGGGCTTGAAATTACATAAGCAGCCCGTGTCCATTTGGTGATTTCTCGGCGATGTTTTCATGGTCGTCGGGAGTTACTGCTGGTAGTAGGTAGACTGACGACTTCAAGTCTGGATTTTGTGTCCCGAATGACCAGCTAAGGATTATATACGATACATACAGGAGCGAAAAGTCTTGTCGTGTGCCTGGATTTGGATTAGCTGCATGCACATGTTCAATGTGCTTATGCTACATCATCTGGGGGCTGAGTGGTCCAAGTCTCTCGCGGCCCCCAAGCCACAGCGTTACACAAAACGTCACTTTCTGCTCTCAATTTTATTAGAATCCGCTGAATAGCCCCCAATGCTACCATGCAATGAACATGGGACTGAATCAGGGCGTAGAGTCGAGCCCTGAAACGTTGAAACCCCCTGCTGCTGAACCGTCTTCTGCACCGATAACCGAAGATATGTTGATCTTGTCCGAGGTTTGCCTATCAAAAGGAATGAAGAGCTGAAGGCTACATACTGAAGGGGGATTGAATAACAACTTGGCAATGACACGAGTTCTATGTATGGTCTAAGCTGGCCGGCCAGTCTGAGCATTCCATCTTTCTCAGAATTTACCGTTCTTTGAGAGCAGTCCAGTCTGGCTCGAGAAGGCCTGTTTTCAAATGACGCAGTTGCTAAATTGCTATTATTTAACTTGAGGTTTTTGGAGCTCTCTTCAGGGGAGCATGGGCAGTGAGAATCTCACGATGTCTTGCTGTTCATGAGCATGCCTCTTAGCTATGAGGCCGTTACCCAATACACACGGCAGCTTCAGAGACTTCCAATTGAAATTCTCACACATTTGCTTATCGAACATTGAAAGGATTGCCCGAAACGTTCGTATATCAGTCCAAGTCGCGGTTTATTCCTTCTATCCCTCTGAGGGGCTACCGGGCTGAGTTCTAGTGCAATCACATGTGCATGCCTGAGTGACCACGCTATATTAGCATGGCTGCACACTCAGGCCGTATTCATGACCTCCCTGAAGTTGAAATACTCAGGAAAAACTATGTGAAGGAAATCTGGCCCATTTTGTTTGAAACTTCAGACAAACACCTTGACTGCTTGAGACATGCCCGGGCGCCGGAATTGAGGCCTCTTGGAATTGACGCATTATCATCCTCTCTCTACGACTTCACCATCTCGGTGACTCCCTCTTCTACTAACCATTATAATGGAGCTGGAGTCCCCGAGTTGTGAATCACAGTCTTTGAGTCTCGTCCTCAGATCTCTCACTACTTCTACTCAATCCCCTGGCCGGTCCGCTCCTTAGCCATGCGCAATACCGGTACGCTGTCCTGTTGTGCCGGCCCAGCTCGACCAGTGCTTGCCGAACATAGATAAGAATCATCCAGACGCCCATCAATTGAGCCGTTCAAGGTGCAAGAAGAGGGTGTTATCACCCGCTGGGAAAATTGCAGTACTTCGTCCTGTACATCACCACCACCACTGAGATAACTGGATGTGGGATGATCGACTTTGGGATAATTTCCAGGTGCCTTGGGGATAATCGACCTTTGGTTGACCGACTGGGGAATATTCTGCTCTGCAATAGTCTATCTCGGATGATTGACCTCTTGAACTCGGTTCCGGGTTGTCTGTGAGTCGGTTTGTTTCCGGGATCGGCAGCGCCACCGCGACCAAGAGACAGAACCACCTACCTTAC
The DNA here is from genome assembly GCA_023242295.1 of Diaporthe ilicicola. NCBI lineage: Eukaryota > Fungi > Ascomycota > Sordariomycetes > Diaporthales > Diaporthaceae > Diaporthe > Diaporthe ilicicola. Next base: position 57,966 of record JALPVH010000234.1, read on the forward strand.
CTCCTCTCGATGATTCTGGCTTCCGTCGAATTCTTTCCAGCCGCCGGTTTTGGAGTCTCACTGTCAGTCCTACTGATCTTGTTTTTAATCTGAAATCAAGCGTCGCATTCTTCATCTGTTCCTGGCCACCTTTCAATCTCCAGCCTCCTGCCTTCCGCCATGCCAATCTTTTCTGCCATGCTCCTGCCTTCTGCCTTACGCCATACACCTGGGCAGTCGGATAGGCCACTGAGCGCGCAAGTACACCCCATGCCGTTGCATTTTCCCATTCTTCGTGGACACGACGAGGATATTACGATCAGACCGCGTTTCCAACCTTTCATGCCTAATCTCAAGCCCTCCCGAACGAGCCTCGTGTCATCGCCACATCTCGGCCGGAATTACGAAGCCTTACATTGTACTCTCTGGCGTCGGCATCCCATATTTCACAACTCAGAATACAAACATCGATAAACAATCGACGTTGACGAGTTACCTGGACGAACAAGATTTGGTCAAGAACGTAAATTGTCAAACAAAGATGGCTGATTCATGTCTACCCTCTATCAAGACGTAAGCATAGTTAGCCTTGGTGATAAACTCCGCTGAGTCGTCGCTGACTTTAGCAGCCTATGGGGCGATGAGAGGTTCGCTGATGCCACTGTTGTCATGGGAAACAAGACCTGGCACGTCCACCGATGGGTTCTCTGCCAGCAGTCAAAGTACTTTGATAGAGCCCTGGAGGGCAGCTTCACGGCGAGTCCAAACGCCCCGGCCTTTGGCAGAAAAGGAATTTTCTGACTATGAAATGTCCTTATAGGAATCCAAAGACAAGAAGATCAATCTCACGGGAAGTCCTTTCCCCGAGGCAGACATTGACGATATGCTGAGGTACCTCTACTTCCACGAGCTCGACAAACACCAGATCAGCAACCCCATCGCCGCATTTGTTGTCGCCGACTACTTCCAAGTCGAACCGCTCTGCGCCATCCTGGCCAACCAGCTGTCGGTTGGCCTCGAGGAGCTCATCAGAAAGAAGTTTTGGGTCAACTTCAAGGGCTGGTGCAAGCGGGCCCTCGGAAAGCACGAGGGCACGCCGCTGGAACGGAAAGTCATTGGAATCCTGGCCAACAACATCGACACGGTCATGCACGAGAGCGGCGCCTGGGATGAGCTAACAAATGACTTCCCTGACCTCGCCAAGAAGATTCTGGGGGAGCTCATCCCCAATTCCCCGAGTTCTGCGACCAATTTGAAGCGACGTGCGTTGGTCACCTTTAACGAGAATCAGTTAGCCTGGTCCGGCCCCCCCGCCCAGGTCAAGCGTCGCTGCCTGTGATCTTCCGGTACATTCTGATGGAAGGCGAGGTATTCATGGCTGGCCTGCTGTCCTGTTTTTTTCTTCTTCTTTAACGCAGCCCTTGTGGGCTTGGGAAGTGATTTACGCCAGCCATCGGATGGAAGACTTCAAGGGGGAAAGCTAGAGATGGCATGACTGCTTGAACCAGTTTCTGTTCAAGCAAGCAACGAATACGCGATTCTGGCGTGGTGGTTCTTTGCATTTGGGTAACAGGACTGACAGAGAAGTTCCAGTTGGCAGATCGATGCTCTTACTGATCCTGGGAATGGAAGGTAGATTTACTTGACATTCCTCACTACACTCATTTGATGACACCCGTCTGTGGCCCTAACAAAGTGCCCAGCTGAGGTTGTGTCTTGCCTACCAGGGGGAGGGGGGGTCTTTGAAAGTACGGCGTAAGCACTGTGAAAGAATATAGCAATAATATCAATAGATTGACATGATTTTTTTTTGTGTGCCTCACATTATTTACACAAAACGGAAACAATGTGACACCCAATCTGTACTGAAATGTGTTGACATGATATTAACATGATGTCAAGTGTTTGATATACACCCAAAAAATTAGGTTTTTTTTTCCTTTTTTTTAAGGTACCCAACCTAACTACTTATTTCTTTTTTTCTAGCTTGACTATAAGCTTCTTAACTATCTACGGAGCTACGGAAATATCTAAAAATAGCTACGGATTTAGAGATAATAAGGTTCGAACCAGTGGCCTTCTCGTTTTTGACATCGCTGATATATGCCAGTGGCTGATATGGTGTTGACATGGTGTTAGTATTGATATAGTATATTTTTTGGTATAATGTAGCCCTTTGAAATGATTTTAATCTGATAGTATTCTGGTAGCCTTTCCTTAGTATTTTGCTATAATTTTTAAATTTTGATTAAATATCAATTAGTGATTGAATTGCGTGGTCCATTCAGAAACCCCCCCTCCCCCCGGTAGGTGCTAATCACTTGCGCAGGCATTTGCACAACCGCCTGCTGCAAACGTATATGAAGTACCAAAAGAACGTGCAACAGTGGCCACTGATGCTTGACAAGCTGAAATGCTATAGTGCATGCGTCCATTAGGAGTAAAAAGAAATCAACGCTGCTTGGCCGTTGCTGGACTCTCCAGATCAGCATACGAGACGAGGACGGCATGCGACTCAGAGGCACCCTGCAGAAGCAGCATGGACTTCCATACATGATCACCAAGCCCACTGAATGATGGCTTCAAGAACACTGGAGTCATTGCACCTCTGAGACACGCGGGCAGTGAACACACACCTGGCACTGCAGAACTGATCACTCGCCAGCTTGGCTCACAGAATGAACGGTCTCCATGCTCAGTTCCATCAAGCAGGAGTGAGCTCTGTTGGGGCTGGAATGCCTCTTGCACGTGTGCCAGGGCTGGGTGCCAAGGCGAGCCGTTCCTTCCAGTTCTCGCGCATACACCTCCGACTCGCCTGTACTTCTCACTGCAGCAGGGCCTTCCAGCGTGCCTGCTTCAGCAGGTATCTCCTTTCCACTTCGGCAGGAGCCAGACACAGCAAGGTTTTCTGGCGTATTCCTTGTCTTTCTGTGTCGCCTGTTCTCAAGGTCGATCCCCTCTCTTTTTCTGTCCATCTTCCTCTCTCCATCAGCGTACGCCGCCATCGAATTCAACGCGACGAGACAAATCAGACAAGGTCACCAGAGCCCCAGATCATCAACTGATGGATTCGAACTAGATCACTACCATAGTTCGCAAGACCCGTTGTTCATTCAAATCGTCGACAAGCCATCTTACCTCCAGACAACTTCAGGCACCACCAGGTTGCTCGGAAACTCTGCAACGTTTCTCGCTATCCCATAGTCCCACTACAGCCTGGGTGGCGGACTGAAGGGACTATCAGGTGCTCTTCAACCCGTCTGTGTTCCCTTTGCCTCCCATGACTGGACCCGGGTTCTGACACTCTCCAGGCAACTGAAATCGACATCGTCGTCCGCCAACATCCCTCGAAGTGACCGACAAGCCTCCATTCCCGCCTTTACCATCCGTACCATCGGAATCGAAAGTACTCCCAAGCCAGAAATCCGTTTCGGGGTTATTGTACACGGAACCAGCTCTTCTTCTACCCACTTCCCCCCTCCACGGCGGCTTCGACCTCCGCCACGATTCGACTGCTTGGGAGGCTCTTGGCCCCAGGCCCTTGCACTGGACCCTCCTATTGCAGCGAGTCCTGCCGAATCTGATTGTATTCAGGAATTGAACCTGAGTGCCATCTCACCTACTTCAACACGAGATCCTGCGGCATTCTTAATGCCAAACGTCTTTCCAAGCTCGACTGTTGAATCAAGATGATCTCGGTGTCGGAAATTTTCCACATCCTCTTTTTGAAAACTTGGTATCCGGGCTTTCTCATTTTCGTGTGCTACTGGTACTGGATTGGCCGTGACCTCATTTACCTCTGGAGACGTGGATTTGGTGTGCCCGCATGGGCGTTACTGTGGTATATCATTGGTACGAATTGTGTTGTGTACTTCCTGTCTGATTACTTCTGTCGTCAGAACCTCGAGGACAACTGCGGATTGCTGTATTCAGCAGTCGCTGAATTTAAAGCTGTTCTACTGAACTCGACCGTCGCCCACGACCTCACCAACCGATCTTGATCTGCTTGATGGTAACAGTCTTTCGGACCTGCACGTTGTGGACCTCGAACAGATCTCCGAGAAATCAGTTGTGGGCCAACTGGACAGATTGCACGGGAACTTGACCTTCCTGGAGGCCGGGAAGATTGAGTTGCGCTTTACTTGTTTTATCATACGCGGCTACCTTTTCCACTATCTCTTGGCGCGCAAGCACTTAACCCTGTTCACTCGCATTTTCGACCTGCCTGCTCGCCCGGCCCACCTGCACGATTTGTTGTTTGTTTTGTTCCAGCGAGACACACTGGGCGGTCCGGACTCTTCAGGCTCTCCAGCAGTAACTAATCCAACCCTGGACGTCTACTGGTAACAGCTCTACCGAAACACAGTGCCGTTGTTCGTCTACTTATTCTCCTTTTTTGGCATCTTCTAGTCAATGATTGAACGAAGCCAGAGACTGTCAGCTTTATCACCTGAAGTGACCTTCACTTCCATAACCGTCAATTGCCACCATTGAAGAAGCGACAGAGACCAAGATCTCTCCCAGGAGCGGACGGCTTAAGACAGCGTCAATGCATTGACATCAAGCGTCACGGTCAACACGCTCACTTCGTGACAAGACTCTGGCTTTGGTCCTTACCTCTGTAGTACCATTTCCTAGCAATTAACTGAAAATTTCACTGGCTTCCAGTCGTTTACAGTGTCAAAAGCATGGCATCAACGAAGCCAGTACCACCAAAGTCGCCGTACTTCAACGCTGGATCGCCTATCTCCCGTCCAACAACTTCATCCAGCAAACAGTCTTCTTCTAATCCCCGATATCAATCGCCTATTCCTCGAACGGTTTCCACAGTACCAACACAAATTGGAGTCCCCCAGATGACAGGCACTTCAACTTACAGCACTGGAACCACGACCGGAAGCGGACGTCGCTCACGTGCAGCTTCTTCCCTCGGTGCTAGTGAAGCACATCAGATAATCTGTGCCGTCAGTGAAGCCCGAGGCGTCTCTCCAGCCGTTGGGATAGCATTTGTCAATGTTTCAACTGGCGAAGCTGTACTCAGCCAAATTTGCGACAACCAATCCTACGTGAAGACCACCCACAAACTGACGGTATTCGAACCCAGCCGTATCCTGATTGTATCTACAGCTTGTCTCCCCAACCATAAGAGCAGTCTTTGCGCTACCCTCGAGGAAGAGCTCCCAGGCGTACCGATCGTCCCCCTGGACAGAAAGTATTGGTCTGAGACGGCTGGACTGGAATTCATCCAGGGCCTCGCATTCAGAGAAGACGTTGAGGCGATCAAAGTTGCCATCGAAGGAAACTTCTACGCTACCTGTTCTTTTTCAGCGGTAGGTTTCATTGAAACGCCAACAAAGAGATCCGAGATCTAACTCATGCAGGCCATGAAATATCTCGAACTGGAGTTTTCACTAAGAATTTCGAGCCATTCTTTGCGAATCAAATACCAACCATCGGAAGAATCCATGATGATCAGCCTTCCGACGATCCAGTCATTGGAGCTCATTCAAAATCTTCAGAACCCTTCATCCAAGGCTTGTCTGTTTGGTCTGCTGAACCAGACCAGAACTCCAATGGGAAAAAGGATGCTCCGGAGCAACATTCTCCAGCCGTCCACTCAGACTGATGGCGTCCTGATCCCTCGATATGACGCGGTCGAAGAGCTCTGCACCAAAGAGGACATGTTTTTCGAAGTCCGCAATGGGCTAAAGGGGTTTAGTGATGTTGAGAAGCTGCTCAGCAAGCTCATTCTTCTCCCAACGGAGCCCTCCCTGGAGGCGAGTGAGCAAGCTATCAATGAAGTGCTGATGATTAAATCTTTTGTCTCAGCGGTTCCCAAAATTTTCGATTCTTTGGCATCGGCACGGTGTGCACTCCTGGTCAAAATTCGAGACCACTGTCGTCCCAACACAACGAACCCCATTCTTGAGCGCATGACCGAAGTCATCAACGACGACGTCACCTTTGTCACCAAACCTCTTGATCTTCGAAACCAGAGAGTCTACGCCGTGAAATCGGGTATACAGGGTTTGCTCGATGTGGCCCGCACAACTTACAAGGAAGCAACGGAAGACCTGCATAAGCACGTAGAAGAGCTCAATTCCGGGTTGGGGCTCGCGGCAAACCTCAAATTTGACAATCGACGTCGGTACTGGCTTCAATTTCGCGGCTCCGATTTTGAAGATGGTCTGATTCCTAATGCCCTCATCAATTGTGTCCGGAAGAAGGAATTTTTGGAATGCCAGACGCTCCAAATGGTGAAGCTCAATCAGCGAATGACTGACTCAGTAGACGAAGTCATTATGCAGAGTGATAAGGTCGTCAGACACTTACTGGACTCGATTAGAGCCGACATTCCTCAACTATTCAGGGTCTGCGAGAGCATTGCTTTGTTGGACATGCTCGCCTCATTTGGGCAAATGGTGACGACGCGAGACTACACCAGACCTCGACTCAAAGATACCCTTGCACTGAAAGCAGCTCGACATCCCATCTTTGACTCTGTAAGTCAGAAAATGTGGCAGGGTAGGCTCCGAGATCAAAAGTCCTGACAGTGTGACAAGACATTAGAAAAGTTCATTCCAAATGACTACTACGCTACCAAGCAACACGCGTTCCAGATCATCACGGGCTGCAATATGAGCGGCAAGAGTACATACATTCGGACCGTGGCGATGCTGCAAGTCATGGCTCAGATCGGCTGCTTTGTTCCGGCACAGTTCGCGTCATTTACAATCATCCATAACTTGTTTTCCCGGACATCCACAGATGACAGCATTGAGTCAAACATGTCCACATTTTCCGTTGAGATGCGGGACATGGCCTTCATTCTGCGCAACATCAATGACAAAAGCTTAGCTATCATCGACGAGCTGGGGCGCGGCACCAGCACCCGGGATGGCCTGGCCATTGCCATCGCCATGGCGGAAGCCCTCGTACAGAGCAACGCCCTGGTCTTCTTCGCGACGCACTTCACAGAGCTTGCGCAGGTCCTGCAAGACCGGCCCGGCGTGCTCAACCTCCACCTCGAGACGGAGACGACCGTGGCCGACGACAACATCCCAAAGATGACCATGCTGTACAAGGTCGGGTCCGGCCCCGTGCAGGACGAGAACTACGGCATCAAGCTCGCGAGGGCGATCGGGTTCCCCGCCGCGTTCCTCGACCGCGCAGAGGAAGCGGCCGGCTTCCTGAGGCGCCAGGCCGAGGCCAAGAGGCAGAGCTCCCAGTCGCGCAGGCTGACGCTGCGGAGGAGGCTGGTGCTCAACCTGCGCGAGACGCTGCAGCAGGCGCACGACAGCGACATGGGCGAGGAGACGCTGCGGAACTTTTTGCGGCGGCTGCAGGGCGAGTTCATCACTCGTATGGAGGATATTGAAAAGAATGCTGCTGCGGAAGATGCGACGGAGTCTGAGGGAGAGAGTGGTTCGTCGCCACCAGTCCGGGACACTGGTCAGTTGGGGGATTCGGTTGCGAGTGCTATTTCCATCTCTGATGATGGCAGTTCGAGTTACTCTGATGTCATGGACGTTGATGATTGAGGACGGGTTGTGCTTCATTTCCTACAGGAGAAGTCAGAGGCTTGCTGGGTGTTGCTGTTCATTCTCGGCCTACATGTACACTCTCAGAAAGGGGAACGTGATCATCGGTACGACAACACATTTGAGGTTGTTTGCTTAGTACAGAGTTCAAATTGCTGTTTCATGTTCAGGGGGTATTGCTTCAACTATCAAACAATGAAAGGGAAAGGGCGAATCCAGCAGTCCCATGCTGATTGAACCCATGTGTGCTTGCCCGCTCCTGGTATGAATGCAAGAAAATCAACAACAGAGAACGCGACAAACAACACAAACAAGGGGGGCCATGGCTCGCCCCGATATGTCCTATAGAATCCATCATCTTTCATCCGGCTTCCCACACACTCTCCATTATGTACCATCCCTCCAGATGTGGGTATCGCCCAGGCTGAAGGAGCTGGAGTTGCTACCTCCGTTCCTGGCAGCGGCATTGTTGCCGTTGCCGTTGCCGTTGCCGTTGTTATTATTCGCCCCCGTCGAAGACCCCGGTCCCGTCCCTGTCCCCGTTCCTGCTTCCGACGCAGAGGTGGACGCAGGCTCTGCTGCCCTCGGCCCCCCTACGATGCTCTCTCTGCCCTGCTCGTACCTATAAAACGACTCATCCCTGTCCGCGCCGCCGGCAAACCCCGCGCTCGAGTCCCTCGTGAGGAGCGGCGGCGGGTCCCTGTAGATCCACGGCTGCTCGAGCGGGATGACGAGGCTAGGGTTGACGAACCGCAGGCCCTTCTCCTTGTCCTCATCGACGGTGCTCTTGCGGCGGCGGAGTAATTGTTGCGGCGGGTGGCGACCGGGCCCGCCGAAGACCTCGTCGTGGACGACGCTGCCCTCCTCGTCACTCGGAGAACTGGTCCCGCTGCTGCTGTTGCTGCCGTTGGCTCTACGGAGGCCAGACCGGCGGTGACGAATAGACCGCAAGGCGATGTAGTTTGTCAGCGGCTCGAATTGACGCTTCCAGTAGTAAGAGTACCACACGGTGCCCATTAGCAGAGGCACCACGAGCAGGGATGCGAAGTAAGCGGACTGTAGGGCGAGGTAGCCGGCCATGGTGACATGGAAGACAACTAAGCCGAGGACCATTCGGTAAGAGATGATGCGCCACGCGCCGCCGGTAGCGTGCTGCGGCTGGTCCATGGCGTAGAGCAGCTGGTACTTGTACGTGAAGTAGCCTAGGACGAAGTACACGACTCCTACTGCGAGGACGATGTATCCTCGCGGCAGGACCGAGTAGACCAGGCACAAGATGAAAATGAGGAGCGAGGTGGGCAGGTAGAAACCGTAGCTGAAGGCCGGGGCAGTGGTGAGCATCGCGTAGTCGCGGGGCGTCTTTGCGCCGAGGCGGTTGATGGGGTATAGCGAAACAGCACCGAACTCGAGCAGGCGGAAGGGGAACAGCCCTAAGCCTTGCAGCATGATGAAGTTGAGGTAGAAGACGTTCAGATTTTGGATCTGCTGAGCGAGCTGCCTCGCGATATAAGTGGTGTCCTTGAAGGAGTCGCGGATGACGGTCCAAATCTGAGTCGCCGTACCGAAGACGGTGAAGACGAGGAAAATGTTGAAGAATGTGAAGAAGAAATTCTTGGAGACAATGGACAGCTCGACCTCGCCCTGAGAGAGCATCCCCTGGCTATTGGAGAGGTAGTCATAAAGGAACGGAATGGCGAGAGTGAGAAGTGACACCACGGCTGTTGGCAGGCCGGTCTGCACCAGAGCCTTGATGATCTCATGTTCATTAAGGAAATCAGCCAAGTTGGGGAAGACCTTCTGGATGGTGCAGAGCGACAGAAGACCGGCGATGGTGGCCACAGGAATAAGCCAGACTACCGACAGGATGCTGATGAAGATGGTGATGACCCACGACTTCACCACCCTACTCTTCCTGGAAGCATAGGTATTGCGCCATACAACATCCGAAGGCGCGGGCGCATACTTTGTCAGGAGCTGGCCCGGGCGGGGGTCGATGAGTGCCTGAGTGGCCATCTGGCAGGCCGCGATAGAGTCCATGGTCACGAAGGCCTGGTCGACAGGCTGGTACTCCTTCTTGCGGGCCACGTGGATCTGCTCATCGATGCGCCGGAGCTTCTCCTCGTAGTAGTCGATGGCGTCAACTTTCTTGTACCTCAGACGCAATGGACCGTACCAGACGCGTGTTTGCGGACGGGGACGGTCGACCCAGTGGTGATGGGCGGCGCCGTTGCGGCTACCGCCCAGGAGGCTCGCCCCTTCGCCATCTTGGGCCTCCTCGTCGACAACGGCCGTTTCGTCGTGGGGGGTGACGGCAGTACTGACAAGCCTGTGCCTATCATCGAGGCAATTTCTAGACTTTTGTCCCAAGTATACGCTCCAGGTCTCCTCCAGCTTGCGCAGGGTAGTCGCTCTTGCAGCGATGAGGTCGTCGAGCTCCTTCCAATTCCGGCACAGAGTGACGCTCTCGACGTTGCCGATCTCCAGCTTTTCGACCAACTCCTTAAGCTTGGCCTCGTCACGCAGCTCGCGGGGCATGCCGGAGAGCTTGAAGGTCCTGTCGGTGATAGTGCTCTGGGTGCCGAGGTAGTCCTGTCTTATCTTGATGACCTTGAAAGTCTCCTTGTTGAGAAGGTGGACGGTGAGGAGAGTGAAGAAGTAGGTAAAGACGAGGTATGCCCAGAGGTATCCCATGTCGTAGTTCCAGCTGTTGTCGCTATCGTCATCTGGGCGTTTGGGGGACTTGTCTGGGACATATTGACGGTTTATGGGCTCGAGGACAACGGCGGCAAAGAAGAACAGGATGGCGAAGAGTTTGATGGAGAGCTTGAAGAAGGCGAGGAGCTGTGCAGAGCCTTTGTCAGGGCATGCCTATCTTTCTTGATGGAGTAGCGGTGGTGGGAAAGAGGGGGATACATACCACGAAGGCGTCGAGGCCAGCCGAGGCCAGGACCTGTTCCTCGGTGACCTTGTAGAGAGCGGGCATCCATCCGAAGAGGCTGTCTGGCAGGGGAGGCAGGCCTATCTGGGGGCCGAACTGGCGGGTTCTCGCGGCGTACAAGGACTTCCAGCGTGGGCGTAGGATCTGTTTTGTGAGACGTGTATTAGTATCATCTATCATCACCCAGAGATAGCATTCGATAGGGTTTCGAGTCGATGCGATTGGACTTACGCAAAATGCCATGAAGGCAGTAGACCCGAGGGCCAGAGAGATGACGAGCTGGACATAGGTGTCCTTGTCGCCAGGCTGGACAAAGTCGTTGCCGCTGCCGTCACAGCTGCCCTTCTTGCCCTTGTTGGGGTCGTAGAAGTCCATGATGGCTGTTGGTGTTGCGTTCATGTCGGTTGTTGTCAGCACCAGCGGGACAGGATCAGCGGCGACAGAGACGACAGCCACGCCAACATCGTCCACCCCGTCGCGTCCTGGGTCGATTCGCGATGGGTCGGTTACAGCCGAGTCACGTCGAGTCGGATGTTGTCCAGCTGTCCACAGCCAAGGTCCAGTCAACAAAATTTCTCGTCGACAGGACAGCAGCTCCAGTGTTGCAGCTCCCCTTGATCGTGTCACTGGCTGTCAGGGCCTCCAGGGCTCCTTCCGTCGCGCTCATGCATCAAGATGCGGATCCCATGCTATGACGTGGTTGGTCCTGAACGGGCCTGGTCCCTGCAGCTCGCTTCTCCGTGCCCGTTCACATCCGTTTTTTTTTCTACGGGGAGTTGTTGTCTAACAGAGGGCCATGAACTTTTGTATGGATTTCTGCTAACCCGTTACATATTAGTCTTCCTCTGCTTCCTCAGCCACAACTGAGCCACCTTCTTTGTGCACCCCGCCAGCCCGCCAACTCTGCCTGTTCGACGATTCGAGAGTTTGCCTCTCTCACAGCAGTTGCCCTTGTCCAGACCGGCGGACCCAAGACACCAGCCCCAACGGCAATGCCAAGTCTTGCCCGGTCATAACCACCACAGAGCCGGCTGATTATAGTGCAGCGTAGTCTCTCTGCAACGCGTCCTGCCTCGTCATCCCTTCTCTTTTGTATTGCCCGTCCATCCGTCTCTCACTCTGCTAGGTTGGATTTGCTGGTCAAATCCCTCTATTTTCGGCTTACGGGTGCGGCCAGAAGAGATGGCCCGGGAGGGAACAGTGTCGCAGTGGGTGCACCAGAGGCAGCCTGATATCTGACCCGACTCGAATTGCCCTGTCTGCCTGCCAGCCAGAACACACCAGAAGAGTACGCAATCTACGCCACTCCAGGTCTGTGTATCAAATCAAATACAGTACGAGCAAAGCAAACATCCGATAAGAGAAAAACACCGGATGCAGTTTGCAAATCAAGCGAGGCAGCCTGTGACATGGCCCCTCGTTCGGGCACAGCCGTGTGGGTGGCGAACTTTAGCACGCTTTCTCCAGTCTTCCAGCCCTCCCGCCATGCCAAGGCGATTACGCAGCTCTTCACTCATGGCAGGGTAGGGCACTCCATACTGGACATTGAGCATGAGCATAGCCCTCTTCTCACCAGCAGCGACCAGTCACATGCCTTGATTCCCGCCGTCTAGTGAGCTTTCCTCAGCTACTTAGCTATGTCACTGCCCTGGACCCTTGGGTTCTAGGTGGGGCCCGTCTTGTTCTGCAATCCTCCGGCCATGTGGTCAAGCTTAAAATCAAGCTGCTTCTGATACATGCATCTTCCTCGACCACCAACGACGTGGCAAGTGGAACGTCCTTTTTAAGACTGGTCGTCATACCCTCCTACTTTCCTTGCTGAGCTGCTGCTGTCTTACCTTCTTCTCTCCTGGTTCATTTCACTTGTCTTCTTCCTTTTCCTCACACTTCCCTACTCAACCGCATCCTCTGCCCTCACTGTCCCACTTTGATGAACCTCAGAATGGGATCAGTCGGCAACATGGATCAACATTCCTCACTAGATTCCGCCGTCGACACACAAGGCCTTGCCGACGAGCAGCGCGGCCTCCTCGAGCTCATCGATAAGCTCCAGTTCGCACAGCTCGACAGTGTTAAGCTGCCGCAAATATGTGTCGTCGGCGACCAGTCTGCCGGCAAATCCTCAGTTCTCGAGGCCATCACCGGCACCCCTTTTCCTCGAGATGCAGGCGCCTGTACCAGATTCGCGACTGAGATTCGTTTGCGCCGGTCAGCTGAGAGCAGCTTGAATGTTTCCATCATCCCGGACAAGAACCGAGACCTGAAGGCTCAGGAGGCTTTGCGCAGTTTCGGCGGGAATGTTGATCACAACATGAACTTCGAACAGCTCATGAGATATGCAGTCGACCTGATTGCACCCAAGAACATTCCTGGCCGCTTCGCTGCCCGCGACATCCTTGTCGTCGAGAAGCGAGGCCCGGATATGCCTCTGCTGACGCTGGTTGACTTGCCTGGCCTCGTGCGAAACGCGAACAAAGACCAATCTATGGACGATATCAAAACCATCGAAACCCTTTGCGAGCGCTACATGAAGAGCTCGCGCACAATCATTCTCGCCGTCGTGGGTGGCAACACCGATTACGTGCAGGCGCCAATTCTTACAAAAGCGAGACAATATGATCCCTCCGGATCCCGCACCATCGGCGTCCTCACCAAGCCCGATCTTACCGAGTCCATTGGTCTTGAAGACAAGTTTATCGACCTTGTCAACAACAAGGATCAGGCAAACTACTTCCAGCTCGGCTGGTACGTCCTTCTCAACCCTGGTCCTCGTGAGGCCGGGCAGCCCTGGCCTACAGGACGCGAGCGCCGTCAAAGAGAAGAGGAGTTTTTCGGCCGGGGCAAGTGGCGGTCCCTGCCTGAGTCAATGTGCGGTGCCGATGCGCTCAAGCAGAAATTGAGTGTACAACTTCAAAGACACATCGGCCGCCACGTCAAGACGCTGCGTCGACAAATTCAGAAGGCCCTGGACGACACTGAGACGGAGCTTAAGTCGATGGGCGAGGGCAAGGACACGCCAGAAGAGATGCGAATAGAGCTCGTGGAGCTTTTCAGCGCGTCCAAGGAGCTCGTTATTCCTGCTGTCTATGGTTTCTACAAGAACCCGCCAGGCAAGACGTTTTTCAGGTCCACTGCTGATCCGCGAGGCACACCGGCGCAGAACCTGCGTGCTAGGGCGGCCGAGGAGAACGATGCTTTCAGCAGCCGGATCAGAGAACATGGCCGGAAGTTCGGATTTTCGCATGCACCCGCAGGCGGAAAGGACTTGTCAGACGAGCAGAAGCAGAACTACGTCCGACAGGAGGTCCAGATGCTCCTCAACCAGATCCGCGGTTCTGAATTCCCCGGTGATGCCAAGCCACGGGCTGTATACATGCTCTTCCAGAGCTACTCTGAGTACTGGCCAAGGATGGCACAGGAGCACAAGGACAACCTCGGTGTTGTCTGCAACGAATTCTTGTCCGAGCTGATCGACTACTCTTGGCCAAAGCGGATGCGCGAACCTCTGCGACGCGAGTTTCTGGACGTGCAGCTAAAGCAGCTAATGGACAAGGCACAGAAGGAGCTCGAGCTGCTCTCCCAGGACATGCATCTCGAGGTCCAGCCCTACGACCCAGAGTACGAGGAGAAGCTCCGCACATGGCAGGCCAAGTCTCTCAGTGAGGAGGGCGCGCCACAGTGGTCCGAGGCGCAAGAGGTGTTGGAGAAGATGCTGATCTACTACGAGTTGTCAGCAAAGTCTTTTATTCGCAACACGATTGTGCAAGTTATTGAGCGGCACCTCCTGCAGGGAATGTACTCCGTCTTCGAGTCTCTGCACGTCCTAAAGATGTCCGAGGAAACCATCCTCGCCATTGCGGCGGAGAACAAGCAGACGCGCGAGCGCAGGATACTCCTCAAGAGTCGCAAGAAGGCCGTTGAGGAGGCCAAGGACTTATGCGCCGGCCTGGCCATGCGCAAGGAGCTGAGGGCGTACGCCAACGAGGCCGATGTCGAGGAGGACGAGACAAGTGATGAGGACGGCCCGCCTCGACGTCGTCCAAGCAACAGACAATCTAACAGCGCCGCCGCGCCGCCTCCCCCGCAGACAAGAACATCAAGAAGACCACCGGCGCCGCAGCAGCAAGCGAGCCGGCCCGAGGTCCACACCAACGGCATCCAGCCATCATCCAACAACCCCTACGCCAACGGCATGAGCGGCGAGCACTACACGTCGCACACGCCGACCCCGACGGGCAGCAACAACAACAATAATAACAACAGGCGGACGGTGGAGATCGAGCCGGAGGAGGACTTTTATACCGCGCCAACATCCGCGCCTCCACCGCCGCCTCCCCCAAGGCCCGAAAAAGTGAGGCCCGGCTCCTCCAGGGAGCAGGATGATCTATACAGCGCAGACGGCAGGAGGGACTCATCATCAGGTACGCACCACCAGCACCACGGCTCCAGGCCTGGGGGATATTCGCTGACGTCCTCGCAGCTCCGCGAGATGAATATGGGGGGTACCCGGCGGTAGGCACCGCGCAGACCGCGCAGCACGCGCGGAGGGGTGGCCAGATCCGGAAGATTCTTGGGAGGGTCTGAGGGGTTAGATGTATACAAAGGTCCTGGTGGTAAATGAGGCTCTATAAGATTTACTAGGGCTTTTTTGAAGTATTCTGCTGTATGGTGCTGGGGTTGGGCTTATTTGCGATCTGGTTTTAGGTTAGTCGGAGGAACCGCTGGCTGTGGCTTTCTTGGAACTGAGTTTTGGAATTCTAGCGATGGCATGTGAATCCATAGACTTTTACACAGACTTAGAAACTGGTCAGATAACGGATATCAAGTATTTGGGTATGGCTAGTATTCCGTTTTGTGATGTGAAGGAGGAATGCAACTGTTCATCTATGATGCAAAGGATACTAGTAGGTGCCACAGTCTCGAAGCAATACCTAATTAGCAATATTAACGGATAACTTACTCGTACCTCTTTACCATCCTGCATCTGCACGTGAGCCAATGGCGCTTTCAAAGCGATCATTGAGTGTTTTCCCAGGTGTATGCATGAACAAACTTGCTCGCGTGATGCGCCACCGCGTTGGCCACAATTTCTATGACAATAGGCTGTCTATACCCCGATGCCTCACGGGCAAAACCGATTATCCAGACCCAGATATCGGTCGGGTTAGCAGGTCCACATAAAGATCAAAGAAACGCTCGTTGTCGACCCCGAATATCACGGACGAGACGTTCACGACCCAAAGCCCTGGATACGGATCCTTGATCCGCACCTGGGCAATGACTATTCCCCTCATGGTTCACTCCAGCAGTGACTGGACTTTTTCAAGCTATCTTGACTCGTCGATGCTCCATATCGAGATGACACACCATCAACGAAGTCTGATTCTTCAAATGCTCTAGTGCATATGACGTATCCTCCCTGTTGAAAGACGTACAATAAGGCTGTAGGCTGGGCCACAGAACAGCTATGTTGCCCCCGATTTCCTTCCCATCTGCTGGTGCTGCTCCCTTTCGCTCATATCGGGGTCGTATTGGGCATGGCAGGCTCAGGAGATGGGAAGACTAGTTGCGAATGCGGATCTCATGCGATGAAGTTGAGATATTTTGTGAGAAAGATGATTTTAATACTGTATATTTGCAAAGTGTTCACTCTGTACCATTTCCCCAATAGATAGATATAGAATACAGAGATTCGTATACCTAAAATCGGAGGGTACATACCCGCCCCCGTATACAGATATTTACGCTTACCACCCATTTAATATATATAACGTTAATTTAACTATATAATAAAAGTCCTTATCGCCCTACAATTTCCCTATATACTAGTTTATAGTATTTTTGCCTATCTAATCTATATATATTATAATCTCGTTCTAAGCCTTCTTATCGTTACCGTTGTCGCCGTTATTACCGATAATATCCTTAGCCGTTAAATCTACCTATAGCAACTAATTAATAATCTTTCTTACCACTATATACTGCTTCTTAGCGGCTAATCTTCTGCTTAAAGATAAAGCTGCTAATAATACTATTATAAAAGATTATCGCTTCTAGGCCTATAGGTTTAATTGCTTTATAAGCCCTTATATAAGCTGCTAATTACAATAGATAACTACTTGCTAAATATTATTACTATAAGCATCCTTATTATTTAAACCCTTAAGGGTTTTATTATTCTACTTAAAAGCCGAATTAACCCTTTATATAAAAGCTATAATTACCCTTATCTTATCCCTTACCTTACTACCTAAATTTATAATAATTAAGGTTATCTTTTTACCTATTACAGCCTTTATACAGCTTATAAAAATATTATCTTTATTTATTATAAATATAGCTATCTCTTAAGGTTTATCCTTTATAGCGGTAACCTTCTTTAGTAAAAGTATTATAAGAAATAGGTTATTAATAATAAGGTTGCAATTAAAGTAAAATGCTTTATAAATATTGCTTTTCTCGAAAGAATAATTATCTTTCTCTTTATCGGCTATATAGCTTATATAAATTAATCTATATTAAGTAAAAATAGTATATTTATAGCTTAAAGCTATATAGTTACCTTATAGCATTTTATCCTTTAGTATATATAGCACCTACTGCCTAATTTTTATAAAAAGGTTAAGTACCGCCCTTAAAACTTAAAAAGGAAGCTTTTCTAGCCACTTCTACCTATTAAACTTTTTAAG
Source organism: Diaporthe ilicicola (assembly GCA_023242295.1). Lineage (NCBI taxonomy): Eukaryota > Fungi > Ascomycota > Sordariomycetes > Diaporthales > Diaporthaceae > Diaporthe > Diaporthe ilicicola. Next base: position 75,113 of record JALPVH010000234.1, read on the forward strand.
CAATACTATCTTTTAGCAGGCTTCCTTAAAATAAAAGTTATAAGCCGTATTCTTAAGGACCTTATAAATAGCCTTAATAAGATATAAAACATTACCTATTCTATAGCCTAAATATACCTTAACCTTCCAATATATATACTTTATAAAGAATATTATATATAAGCCGAAGTTAAGGGTTTTATAGGTTTTATATATAGCCTATTTAGCAATAATTTCCTTTTCCTTATTAATATATTAGGTTTTAAGATAATAAAGAATAGCCGTCTAATTTAAAAAGGTTTTTTAAAGCTATTATTAAGCCGTATTATAGGTTTTATAGTTTATAAAGTACTTTATAAACTTAAAAAGGTCGAAAAGGGCTATATAGGTATAAGGGATATTATTAAGCACCTTTAAAGATATTACCGTTATATTTCTTACCGGCGTATTTAGGGAAATAAGATCCTCGTTATAATCTTCGGCCTTAATATTTTTAAAAATACTTTTTATTATTATCTATACTATTAATAATCCCTATGCTAGCTTTTTTTATTTCTTTTTAATATTAAGAATAACATTTATATTTATATAAAAGATATATAGTTAATAATATACTTAAGGGAATTAGTAACTAATAGTATTAATTAAAGCGTTATTATAATCTATAATAATAAAGGTAAATATAGCGGCCTTATATTACTATAGTAGCTTATAAACCTGCTTAAAAAGCTATCGAAAGCTGCTTTCCTTCTTATTATTAATAACGCCTTAAAATAACAGAAAAATCTTCTTTATATAGGTTACCGCTATACCTTAAAAAAAGGGCATTTTCTTATTATTAATTAAATATATATAATTAAGTAATAAATTCTATAAGAATTATTACTTTTAAAGCTATATAATCTGCTATCTACTATATTAAAAGATACCTATTATATTATTCTCCTTATTAATAGCCTAACGGTATTAATAGTCTTTCTTTTTAAAAAAGTTTAATATTTTCTAAATAAGGGTATAAATACCCTAATTCTTTTTATAAAAGGCCGCTAGCCAGTCCTTTATAATATTAACCCCTATTTATATATCTAGGTATTCTTAATAAAGCGCCGCTTTAAGTTTTTTAGGCTTTATAAAAGATAGGTTTTATATAGTGTAAATAAGAAAGGCGTAATATACTTCCGATAGCTTTACCTAGCTATACTAGGCTTTAGGGACTTCTTAAAAGCTATAATAAATATAAATACCCTCCTTAATTATAAGCTTCTATTTATCTAATATTGCTTTAATCGCATAGGTAATTACTTTTTAATTATAGCCTAATTTAATCGACAATATATTATTTATTATTATAATAAAGGGTTACTAGATATCTTAACTATATGCTAATATCGCCTATTTACTCTTTAAAATACTAATAACTATTAAAAATCTAATAGATTTTATAGCTTTATTTAAATTAGCCTTAAGGTCCTTATAGATATTATATTTATCCTGAAAAAGTTTAAGAAAGTTAAAAGGGTTAAAAAGTATTAATCGGTAATAATTTATAGCGGTAATATTAACGTTTTAATTAAAGCAATCGGCTTATTACTACGCCTTAAAACCCGAGTAATTTAAAACCCCCGATATCGTTAAAATAATAATAATCCAGAGTCTAAGCTATTAAGGTATATTTTTAAAGCCGAATTAATTAATTCTAACGAGAAATTAATCCAGAAAATAAAAGGTTACTATAGGGTTATTAAGTAAAGTTAGGTAATAATAGCGGCGATAAAGGCAAGTTGCTAAAAGCATTACGGGTAGGCATTAGCGGTGGTAAATAGCGTGGTCTAATTAGCTGCGGGCGCTTAGTCAGCGGAAATAGATGTGCACCCTCCGATTTTGGATATGCGAATCTCTGTATTCTAGATATATCACTTCGTCATTTGAAAACCCCAGTCAAGTTCCAAGGAATTTTCTCCTTGACTAGATAGGCCATACTTTACCCTTAGACACATTTCTTTCTGTAAACATTGGTTAGGAGTCAATCCTTATAAAGCCTCATTGAGAGCTGGTCTGATCCGGACTCAAATTCTATGAATGCATACATGTACAGTCTCATGGAACTTGACATGAGCCAGCGTTAATAGTGGGAGACGTGTTCGACAATCCACTGGTCCTATACCTGCTGGCACACGCGATAATTAATTTCTCCCTCCATTAAACGTCAGTGACACGCAAGAGTCCTCTTGTCAAATTGAGCTAAGAATTCTTGACACTACCGTTGTAATTTCTGTCTTCTACAATGTAACTGCCATTCCAGGTTTTCGGCCACTTTCTTTTCAAGCTGTCTGAACATCACGTCCATTGTTCTCGCCAATGCTCCCAGTTGGTACGCTGCCCTGATTTTTACAGTCTCCAACTTGGTACTTTTGGCAGCAGGAACATTACGCTTTGCTCTCATTGTCCGGACTTCTACCAAGAAAAGCCTTTCAAAGAACATGCCGTTGTTTCCCTTTGCAGAGCGTCCTTCATACAGATTCAAGTTCCGGTTGTGGGATAGTCAATTTGGTCCGCGTCTTTGTGTGAGATCTGAGTTACGTTTAAAATCCAACCCATATTCAATGGAAAACTCTCAGAATACTATGTTTTCATGCTGAGTTATCACGAGGAATACTAATTGCTAATCAAAATGTCTAACAACGGTATGACACTGAGAAGCGGCACGGTTCTGAACCCGCCGCCGCCGGTGTGGGCACAAAATCTCTTGAACATGCCGTCGGATACACGAATGCAGACCTTCAGGACGATGTTTGGAGGGCAGCCAAGAGTCGATCTGGAGGGTCACCAGCAACCTCAAGACCTGGCCAACATCGTCGCAGAGAACATCCCCATACTCACGGCCGAAGCCACAGAGGCGTACCTCGCGGTGAGGCCGTTCCGGGTCACAATACTCACTGCAATACAAGACGCCGGCTTTGTGCGAGACATGGTTAATTGGGGCCAGCCAGTCACGCCTCTCGGGTTCAGGTACACATGGCGTAGGTTCCTCAGCAGAGTTCGCACTGCCAAGGTGCTGTGGCCATCTCAACGGCCCCTCAGTTGGGGATGGACAACCTATGACAGAATGTGAGTAGTTATTCGCACCGTTTCGGAGTCCGACATCAATTAGCTAAGCCCAGTGAAATGAATTATGATGACTGAGGCTGTCTGCAAAATGTTCAGGTTCCGCAGCGCCGGCATGTTCCCTATGCGCGAATGCCCCCAGTGGTTGCAAGACGCCGGGCCGTTCATCAGGGACATAGAATTCAACATCATATGGCCGCTCCGGGGCTTCATACCGCACACTGGAGCTGACAGGGAGCGGAGGCTCGAGTGGGACTACCTCGCCAGGGGCTCACATACGGTGAGGGTGCTGCCCGGCGCCGTCCTGAACTCGCAGACGGTGCTGCCCCTGTTCCCGGCGCCCCCCGTGCCGGCAGGGATCCAGGGGCCGCCGACTCATGGGGTCTACCCCTTCCAGCTGATCAACGTCCACGGCTTCAACGGGCAGTGCCAGCGCGCCGACGACGAGGCCGCCAGGCTGCGGCAGACGTACTTGCCGGCGGTGCCGATACCCGGGGCGCGGGGCTTCACGGGCTTTGATCTCGACGATTTGAGGTGGATCGCGAAGTCGTGGAGTGAACCGAGCATATACGATATACAGCTTTAGTGGAGGGCAAACTTGGAGGGTAAGAGCGGGAGCTGTGATATACTCAGCTTATTCACACAAGAAAACAAGGAACTGTGACACCACCCACGATGTAGTTGTTTAGAGCAGTGTGGTTAGTTTACTCTGAGTACCACGAGACCAATTTATATTGAAAACAGATATTCGCAGGGCAAAAAACGGATGGTACAGGGGTATATACAGCCACTAATGCACAAATAACGCCCACCACCTAAATTTATATATATTATTATATTAACTCTATAACTATTACACCTATATAACCCCTTTATTATAATTATACTATATTATTATTATATTTATTAAAGTATTTAATTTTTTAAATTTATAATAATTTAAAAGATATTTAAGCTATTTAAATTATAATTTTATTTTAAACCTTTTTCCCTGCTATTATCGTAATTCTATTACTTTATTTAAATTAGCCTTAAGGTTTTTATAAGTATTATATTTATTATAAAAAGTTTTAAATAGTTTAAAAGCTTAAAAAATATTAATTTATAATTATTAAAAGTAATAATATTAATATTTTATTAATAATAATTAGCTTATTAATATATCTTAAAATTAAAGTAAATTAAAACCTATATTAATATTATAATATTAAGAAAATAATATTTAAATAATTAAAGGTAAATGTTAATATTAAGGTAATTAATTTTAATAAATATTTAGTTAATTTATTTAATATGATATTAATATAAAATAATTAAATTTATTTTAATAATAAAGAAGCCCTTATAGGCGGAGGTTATTATAGTTATAAAAAGTATTATAAGGGTAATAGGGTATAGTTAAATAGTGGCTTTTAATTAGCTGCAGCTAGGGTGGGGCGGCTTTTATAAGCAGCTTGCCCTGCGCCATCCGTTTTTTGCCCTGCGAATATCCGTTTTCTTTATATTCTGATCCTTGAACCCTTCCCCGCCTCCGCACCCCGCATCAATATCACCTTATATCATGCTCTCCATCACCAAGCACCAGACAAAGTTGGCCCACCAGCCAGAGTCGGCCCACCCAACATGTCAACTCCGCTCATCCAGCTCTCTTGGCTGATTCTGAGTAGACGTGGTTACTTTTGCAGTACCTTGTAACGACATCAAAGTGTGGAATTAAGAAATAAGCCTTTTATATATTAGTTTTACCCTTTAATGATTCTGTACCGGGTTAGCCAATAAGAGTTATATATAGTATCGGGAATTAAAGGGGGTAAATAACAGTTATTCTGAAAAACAACGGTTATTTAACTAATTTACATTATAATATAAACCACAGTTATTTATTAAACTATAGTTATCTAACTAATAACTATAGTTTATAAGGGCGTGCTATAATTAGTTAAAATTTAATAGGTTAGCTAATGCTACCCAATTTAGCTATTAGCTAGAATTATAATAGTTAGCCACCTTATATTTAGTTATATATAGTTAGTTTAATATATTTAATATAATACACCTTTAAATAAGGTTACTATTAATTAATTAAAAGCTATTTAAATAGCTAACTACCCTTATAAGTATTTCTTATAACCTTTTTCTTAATATTCCTACTTTTATATATCTTTCCTATAGCTAACTATAATTAAGCCTAATATTATATAATACCGGCGGTCGGATATTATATTATTATAAAATAGATATTAAATAAATAGGGCTATTTATAGCAAATATTTTTAAAGTAACCTATTAGCGCTAATAAGCTATTAATATATAGTTAAGTTTATAAATAAATAACTAATTTATAACTAGTTATAAGATTATATATAAATAATTATAATAGTATTTTATAAGTAATATTAAGAAAGTAATTAAAATAATTAAATAGTAAAAAAGCTATAGCTTACTTATAGGAGGTTAAAGATATATTAAATCTTAAGAAGATAAAATATACTACCGGGTTATTAGTATTATTTATTAAAAAGAAATTATAATATAGCCTATATTAAAACTTTAAAGATAATAAAACTTTTAATTAACCTAAATAATACTAATATTTTAAATATTAATTATATAATATTGTATAAGCTAGATAGCAGTAATGCTAATTATAACTATATTATTCTTAACTTACTTTATAATCTTAAAGTTAAGGATTAAATTATAAGTATTAATAAAATAAATAAAAGTTAATATAATAAAGATATAACGGTTATATAGGTTATTTAAAAGAAATATATAATCGATAATACCGAATAGGCTATTATTACTATTATAAGAGTATTAAATATAATTACCTTTATTAAAAATAAAGTGCTTTAAGCTAATATTATTTAAAATCTATAAATTATTAATATCCTGCTTAATTAAAACGGGCCTAATAATAGTATATATTTATTTATATTAAAGTATATAATAGTTAGCCCCTTTATTACTATTAAAAGTAATAATAGTATTAACTAAAAATCTTATTAACTTTAATAATTTAAATCTCGATAGTATATAAATATATAATTAAGCTAGATAATATATCTTTTACTAAAATAATAATTTTAATAGCTAAGCTTATTATATAGGTGCTATTAATAAAGTTTATTAATATTTTAATAGCTTAAATATAAAACGCTTAATTTTAATAATATTAACCTTATAGCATTATTGCGAGAACTATTATAACACTTTAATAATAACCCTTATAAAGTGCTAAAATAATATTAATAACTATTTAATTTAAATTAATATATAAAAAGGGGTATAATATATATTAATTAGTAAAACTAAACTTTCGATATTATTAAATCTTTTACTTTTTAAACGTTAATAAATATTAATATAGCTTATTATATTTATATTAATATATTAAATAAATAAAATAACGGAATTTAAGCTTTATATTATAGCTAGTTAAATATAGGGGTAAATAGTTACTATTATTAATTAAATAATATATATTCTTAACCTTAGAAATAAGGATAATATTAATAGCTATAGTATTATAATATAATATATTAGCTAATTAATCGATATCGACCTTAAAATTATTTATATTAAGTAAGTTAACATTAACGGTATAATAATTAATACGTAATAAAACCTTAATAAATAAATTAAGATACTTTTAATAAAGTTTACTTAGCTTAGTAATAAGATCCGGGTTATTATTCTTAAACGTATTTTATAAGGCTAATCGGATAGTCTTTTTAATATTATACTTTATAAAAAGAACTTTTTTAACGTTAAAATAATTAGTTTTATATATATATATCTTAAAGTTCCTATAGAAATAAATAGTTAATAAATAATGCCTATAAAATAAAATAATATTTAATGCTAATAATAATAATAATAATAAATAGCATTTAAATTAATAGGATATAAAAATATAGTTTATTAAAAAGAAAGGGATTTATAGGGTAAACTAAAAGGTGCTTAAAAGTAAAGCTAATAGAAGGGAAAGCGAGCTTAATAGATAAAGTATATATATTATATAATATATATTTACTATAGAGACTTTAACTTATTAATAAAGGTTTTTGCTAGTAAATATATTATAATTAATCGGTAAAGTATACTTTTTAATAAAATCTAGCTAATAAACTTTAATATAAATATTTAGCTATAGAATATTATTTAGAAATTACGTATTTACCTTTAATATAGTTTTATTAGCTTACTTAGCTTTAATAATAATTAAATCTATTATTCGAGATAGGCTACCGATTTAAAAACCTATAATAAAAGCCGCTATTAAGGCGCCTATATTTATAGCGGCAAATATAGATAGCTAATTAAATATCTTATAAACCCGGTAAATAATAATATTAAAGCTTTATTAATCGAACTTAAAAATATAGTAGCCTATTAAGACGGTATTACTTTTAATAATAGCGGTATAAGTCTTAATAATTAAGTTAATAGCATTCTTTTTAAAATACTTTTTAGCTATATATATTAAAAATAAAGGCTTTAGATAATGCTCTCTTAACTAGTTCTTTAAAAACGCCGGCGTAATTAATAACTAAATAGTATAATTAAAAAAAATATAGCTAAATAGATAGTATATAGGAAACTATAATTATCGATATTTAAAGGGGAACTTTTAGATATATAGCTTTAAAGTATACTATATATAGGCGGGCTTTTTAAGGAGATTATTATATAATAAGATATATATTAATTGTAAAAAACCGTTATATTTAAAATAGGTAGTATTTATAGCTTATATTAAGATTAAATCTAATACCGGTAAAAAGCTAATTAAAGGTAGCTTTAGCTTAATTATACCTTATTATTTATTATAGTTTTAAAGGTCTTATTAATTTCTACTTAAGCTATACTAATTATTATCCCTTATATCTTAACTATTTAAATATAGTAACGTTTATATATAATAATATTAAAATTAAGTAAAACTTTTAGATTAATAGCTTTTATTTTAATTATACGAAATAATAATAATAGAATTTATATGTTTAAAGGCTTTTAAATCCTAAGTTTTTAGCTTATTAAAGTATATTGCCGGTAAAGTATATTAACTATATATAAATAATTACTTTAATACCGTTAATCTTTATTATTACGTTATAATTAAGATCTGCTATTAATTTTAAAGGTTTAATAATATTATTAAATTTTAAGCTATAGAAACCGAGAAAAAGAGGTATAATACTTTAAGAGTAAGTGTAATCCTTTATATTTAACCTAGCTAGGGTTAAGTATATATCCGTTAATATCTTATATATATTGCGGAATATATTAAAGCTATTAATAAATATAATAATAGGCATATAAAGAACCGGATATTATACTTATTTGCCGTTAATACCGAGTATTTTTATTATATCTTATTATTTCTTATATAAAGTATAACTATAGTACTTAAGCTTTAATTTACTATAAATAAGGTGGGTATAATATATAGATATAAGGTTTTTATTAATAAGTATATAATAAATCTAATAATATTTTATTTATTAAGGTTTTATTTTAAATAGTTAATTATATTTTTAAAATTTCTTTAAGGGCTTATTTTAATTATAATATATTATAAAAAGCTTTTTATTAGGGTTTTTATATATCTTATTAAAAACTTTATCGATATATATACCCGCCTAAATATAGAAAAAGACTTTTACTTTTATAATATATATTAGTTTTAATATTAATACTAATTTATCGGCGGCTAATAATATATCGTTAAAGTTTAGGTTTATATAAAAAAGCTTAATATACTAATATAAAAAAGCCTTTTAAATCTATAATATTAAATCTTTAAGCTTATTATACTTAAAAGTAAAGGTTTCTATATATTGCTTAATACTAATATTATAAACTTAGCTAATATAAAGCTTATATATATTATCGGCATTATTATTAATATCTTAATAATAATATTAATTATTTATATAGTAGTAATAAATAAAATTAAAAGGGAAAATTATAGCTATTAGCTTACTATTAACTTATAAGTGGGTATAGATATTATTAATCGATTAAATAGATAAAGCTTAGGTATAAAAGTAAAAAAGCTTAGTTAGCTTATTTATAAAAAGTGCTAGTCCCTAATAGCAATTATAATAAATATTAAAGGTAATAATATTTTTAAAAAGCGATTAAGAATTAAAAAAAGTAAGCTTTATTATAAGGCTTAGAAGTTTAATATTAAGGTTTATTATAACCTTTACCCTTCTGCCTCTTTTACTTTTAATCTTATCTTAAGCTGCCTTTACTTTTACCTTATAAGCTTTAAGCTTTATTTATTTTTTAAGCTTTAAGCTAGGCGGTAATATTAGTATTTTTAAAATATTAAGGGGAATATTAGCTTTTTTTATATCCGTTAATAGTAGCTACTTATATATATAGTCTTATAGGGTTAATAATTATTAAGAAAGTTAAATAATATCCGAAAGCGGTTAACTATTAACTTTAAAAAGGTAAAGGATTTATTAAAGGCGATTTTAGCTATTATAGCTTATATCTATTAAGTTAGTAAATATTATAAAAGCTATCTTAAAAATAGTTATATTAATAAACTTATTTTATTAGCTAGAAATTAATTTTAATGGGTTTTTAGGGTTATTAAATAAAGTAAACGCTATATTAGAAATAGGGTTTAGAGTATTAAAAGCTTTAAAAATTAATAAAGGTTTAGTAATAGTATTCTCTTTATATTCGGTAGTATTAAATATTTTATATATATTTATTTCGGCCTATATAATGCTATTAACTATATCTTTAAGGTTATCGCTTTATAGATAATTAATATTAATTATAATTATAATAATAGAATTATTAGCTATTTACGTTATTATTTTAATTAATAAAGTTAAGTAATTAAAGGTATAACTTACTTTTATTAATTATATTATTCTTATTAAACTCTAGCTAAGTATTATAACCCTTACTACTTATAGCCTATTTCCCGGCCTATTTTCCGGTATTAATATTTATCTTATTATTATTATTATTATAACCTATTATACTATTATTATTAAAGCTAAGTTAGGTAAGCTTAAAGGGATTAATATTTTTACTACCGCTTATTATTATATCGTTACTTTAAATACTTTAATTATAAATATAAAATTACGTATTAGCTTAAGCAGCTTATATTATAATACGCTTATATTATAGGTTATTACGCTTATATCTTTTAAGATTGCTAGATTAGGGGCTTTTATAAGGTATTTTAAAGATATATTTATATTGCTTAAGTATATTAATTAAGTGGGGTTATAGGAAGAAAAGGACCGAAACTATTAATAAATAGCTAATAGCAATATTAATTATTAATTTAAAGATAGTATAAAAAAGAGAAACGGTATTATTAAGGGAGGGGTTAAGTGTTAAAATTAAAAAGTTAGCTGCTTTAATTACTTATAATTCCTATAAAAATCGATATTTATTAAAAACGCTAATTAATAATAAGCCTTTATTATAAAAATATTTATTATAGCAATATTTATTTATTATAATAATATTTATTATAGCAATATTTATTATAAGTAATATTTACTATTATTAAAGATCTTTTTATTTAACTTACTATTTATTAAGTTATTAATAACTTTATTTATATTATATTTACTTATATTATATTTATTCGAATTATATTTATTTAAAGTATTTTACCGATAGCTAAACGGTTAAAACTTATCTGCTTTTTTAAGTATTTAAACCGGTTTATTTTAATTACTTTAACTTTAAATTAAACTTTAACTTTTATTCTTTATCTATTAAATTAAAGCTAGCCTTTAATTAATACCTTTTCTTTTAAGTTAATATAGAACTTAAATAATAATATTTAGCCCTTTTAATATAGGTTAAGGTAGCTTACCTTTAAGTTAACCTTTTCCGGCTTTTTATTATAGTAATCTAATACTATAGCCTTTATACCCGCCTATTAGCTAATTTATAAATATTAAAAATCTCTTTTCTCTTATATAATAACCTTAGCCTTATAGCTATTATTATAAACCCTAGCTTATTACTTAATTATACCGGCTTTTAAAGGCTTAAGTAATAATATCTTAAGCAGCCTTAATAGTAGCAATAATATAGCCTTTTTTCGCTTAACCTAAATATCTCCTATATAAACCTTACCGATTAGTATACCTTATTTAAGCCCTATTATACCCTATATTAAAAGTAAATATATTAAAGATAGCTTTATTATAGACTATTTAGCTTATTTAAATTCTATCTCTTAAAGCTAGGAATATAGTAAGTAAGGGGAAGGAAGCTGTAGTTAGTTAAGCTATAGCTCCCCCTTCCTTTATAAACCTTAATTTACTTTATACTTAAGCTTCTGTAAGTAACTTTATATAGTAAGGAGCATTTACTATACTATTAGATACCTCCCGGAAGGCCCTATAAGCGCCTAATAGGGAAAAACCCGCAATACAGGAAAAAAACCTTATTAGCTAGGGATATAGTAACTAATAATAATAGGTATACAATTACAGGGAATTAGTTAGGGGGGAGGTAAATAGTTTCGCCCTTTAGCGCTAAAGAGGTGTACTAAAGGAAGGGCAAGTCGAAAAGGAGGTATTAGCGGAATTCGAACCTATACCCTTTACATTGCTAGCGTAAAAGGGTACCTTAACGCTCAACTAATACGCCACAGTGCCGATAGCTTTATTATAATATTTACCTTAAATAAGTTAATATAATACTTTAAAATTATTTATTCTTTTATCTTTATAAATATTATTTATATTAACTACCTTTACTTTTATAAAGTAAATCTTAATATTACTTATAAATATTTTAATAATCTTAAGCTACTTTTTTTTAAAAAGTTTATTTATATAAAGATTAAGGTAAACTATAAGGTATATAAAATCTTATTTACCTTTAGCTAAGATAAGATAAATTATATTATTATTAAAAAGCTATTTTTATTACTTAATATTTAAGTTAAAACCTTTAAAAAGCTATATAATTATTTTAAATATACCTTTATAAACTTAAAGTAAAAATATATTTAAAAAGATATCTTTATAAGTTATATACTTTAAAGGCTATTAAAAAATACTTTTTACCTTTATTAACTTTAATTTTTATTTTAGTTTATTTACCTTAAATAGCTTTATAACTATTATAATAACTTTTAAATAGATTTAAGTATATATAACCCGAATAAGTATAATATAGCTTATACTTAATACTAAATTTATAGCTAGTTTAATAAGGGCTTATACCGGAAAGTTTAATATATTATTATCTTTATCCTATTATTTAAAAAAAACTTTATAGCGCTTAAGCTTAGCTAGTATAATAGCTTTATATATTAATATATTAAGACTTTAATTATAAGCTTATTTATAAAGATTACCCCGGTTATAGTAAAAAAGTAGAAGAATAATATTAATATTATATAGAGTAAATATAGCATTTAATAAAAGCTTAAAAAAGAGTATAAAAAGTGCTTTAACTTTTTTAAGCTTTTTAATATTAGCGATAGATTTACTTATATTAAACTTAATAGCTTTACTTAATATATTTTTACCGATAAATAAAAGGAGAACCTTTTTTAGCCCTTTAATAATAAAGCTAATAAGCGTTATATTTTATAACTTTAAGTAAATAACTTATTTTTCGGTAAATCTTTTCTACCTTTTTTTAAAACTATTATATCCCTTATTATTAACGCTTAGTACCGCTTACCTATAGGTTTACTTAACCTTTTTAATAATAGTAGCGGTAGTAATAATAGTAAATATAGCGATAATAACTTTTTTTAACCCTATAAAGGTAGTTTTTTAGCTTATTATATTACCCCTATTATATAGTAAGCATTTATATTTAAAATTAATTTTCTATATTAGCTTTTTATAAATAGTTTTATAGGCCTTTCTAATTTAAATAATACTTTTTATAGCCTATATACTTATTAAAAGTTACCTTTAACTAAAAAGTTTTTTAAGATATAGCTTACTTATATAAAGTATAAAAACTATAATTAGTATAAGCGAGAGATATTAAGGATATAGAAAGATAATTAATATATAATATAAGCGTAACTTTTTATATTATAGTAATAATATAGCTAATAATATTAGTAGCTATCTCTTTTTAATTTATTTTTAAATATTAACTCTTTTTTTAAAACTAATCTTTTTAATTTAGCCTTTTATTTATAACTATTATTATTATAGTAACTAAGCAGCTTTTATTTATATATTAATAATATTAGTAAATATATTAATAAGTTAAGCTTATTATTAAGTAACGGTAATAATTATTTTTAGCGGCTGCCTTTATTATATCTTTCTTAATAATTTACTTACCCTTAAAAGCCTTTAATACCGGGTTTTAGCTATAATAATCCTAGCTAAAATAGTTTTAGCTTATATAAAACTCTATTATTTATAAATTTTATATTTTTTTCTTTTAATTATAATAATTTTGTTTACTACTTTAACTATATATTTTACCTATTTATTTTATTTAACTAGTAATAGTAATTATAAACTAGCTAAGGCTTTTATAATTAAGGTAGCGGATAAGATAATAATAGATAACGTAGCAGTAATAGTAAATATAATAACAATAGCTTTTATAAGCTTAAGATCGGTTATAGCGGTAGTTATTACTTATATAATAATGCTGTTAATAAGAATACGGCTTAAGCTATTTTAATAAATAACTTATTATATATATTATTAACTGCCCGTTTTAGCCGTTATAATTTATTTATTAATCTTTTTAATACCGATAATAGCTATAAATCTTTATTAAAATATATTTATAAGCAGCTAATTAAATATTATACCGGCTACTATTAAGATATAATCTTTTAAATAAAAAGAGATATTAATAGATATATATATACCGATATTTATAAATTACTTTACCCTATATACCTATATTAATAACCCTTATATAAATATATATCTTCCTATATTAATATATTATAAATTTTCTATTAATATAACATTTCTCTTAAACCCCCCCTCCTTTATAAATATTTTAATTTTATATAAAGGGTGCTTTTAAAAGCTATTATTTAAAAAAAACTATATTAATAGATATTTTACGCTAAATTAAGCCCTTTAGATAGGATAATAAATAAACTTAAACTTATTTAAAAATTCCTATATAAATTTTACTTTTTAAGTAACTAGGGTAAAAGGTATAAATAGGTTATAGCTTATATAGCGTATTAATATTTTATAAAATATAGCTAACTATATATATAATTTATAATATATTAGCTATATTTATAATTTTACTTTATAGCTTAAACTATACCTTTATTATTATTTATTATTATTATTATTATTATTATTATTATTATTATTATTATTATTATTATTATTATTATTATTATTATTATTATTATTATTATTATTATTATTATT